>VZTO01010470.1:19059-60184 GCA_013400615.1 Syrrhaptes paradoxus | reverse complement strand
CCTAAATATCTCTCAGCTGGATATATTTGTAGCTGAAATCTCTTGCCTCTTAAGGAAATCATTAGTGTGTTACCGTAACACCAGCTCTTTGTTCAGCAAGTGTGATGAATTCCAGTCTGTTATCATAAGTCACTGCCAATAACCAAAACCATTTATCTGAATGTGTCTCTGCCTCCCACAAATGAAACTATCTTACTTTTGAGTTAGCAGTTAAATGCTCATCTTAGACATAGACATATACAGCCTGCTGAGAAGAATATTCTGAAAAGTGCTAACCTGAGAGTCAGCATGTGGTTGAGGAATGCTGATGTTTATGTTCTGTAATTAATTCAATGGTTATTATCAGTGAGCGACAGGTTGCTGTGATCCAGAAAGGATGCTCAGCTTTCCTGGGCATAAAAAGATATTTATACATAAAAAGACCAACGGTATATGACCTATCACAGATGCTTTAGGTGACCATTCATGCATTATGAAATAATGCATATCCATAAAATGTAAGAAATGGAGAAAATGCTCCTCTGAAATGGACTGAGCTCGGATGAATGTGCTCAAAGCAGCACAATAACCAACAGCAATTCAGCTCTGGCTAACGGTCTTGGTATCTAAAGGATGACATTAATATTTAGAAGAATAAACACACAAAATAGTGCAGAAGACTACATACATCTAAAAGGCTCGAGGTTCTGACCAACTGAGCATAGGTCACTGAGGACTATCACTGTCTTCTAGATGAGTTCATTTGCTGAAAGAGCACCAGAGCAAGTCTGGCCTCCTGTTACCAAAGCAACAGCTTCAATAACTAAACTTGACCCAGCTTGTTGAAAGACATCTAAATAAGAGTGAACTGAGATGTCACGCTCGGTTTTGGTGATGGAACGATGCAGAGACACAACACCCTAGGAGGAAATATTTGTCTCCATACCATGTGCTTCTGCATGAAAGCAGTTCATTTCAAATAAGAGTTTGAAGATTCTCTTTAATTAATGGCTTTCGTAACAGGAAAAAACCTTCTCTGGCCAGCACAGCAGCCCAGTCAAGAGGCAAACTGAAGCAGGTGGTGGGTTTGGGAGAGGAAAGAGAGAGCAGATGTTAGCTTGAAAATTTGGAACGCTGTTTGAATCCTGTAGCAGGAGCCCAGTTTCCATCAATGCAGATTGTAGGAGCAATTAATTGGGACCACCCAGGCCTAGGATTTGCCAGAATCAAATTTTCCATTCACAGAGCATACTTCCGTAAAGCTGAATGTTTGCTTAAAGTACTTCTAGAAGTCATTCAGTCTTCATGTTTTTTCTTAAAATACACATCTTCCTTCTGTTTTGTAGATTTGGTGGAAATCTGAACCCTTAGAATATAGATCTGGAGCTTTAGAAGAGTGGAAGTTGGGAAACTATGACTTTTTATCATTTATCTACTTTCACATGCTTTTCAAAAAAATAATTCCGAGCTAATCAGAAGTTTATTTCTGAGTTTTTGATCTCACTCTGAATGAAAACTGCCAAATTTCCTTATTTAAATCTGAACTCCACTTCCCATTGCACTGCAGTAAAGGGTTTTGACCATGACAAAATTACTACTTTTTAAATATTTGTTTCTGTAAGAAAAGGTAACATTTTTGATGGTTACAAGTGGCTTTGGAGACTAAAATGAGATGTGAATGAGAGCTGAGTGGTTGGGGAGCATTGGAGAGCAGACAGGTGAGGTTAGAGACTTGGTTTTCTGACTTCAGTCAGGCTGTGGAGTCCAGCTTCTTCCTCTGTCTAAGCAGAAGATCTCATTTGAAGAAGAGACAGATGGTTAGGGAATGGTGAGGAGCTGGATTAAATTCTCTGATTTTATAATTCGTGGCCAAAGATGCCACAGCATCTGCTCAGTTTATCCCTTACCTTCATGTAAATCACAGTGAAGGAAGACCCTTAGTATGATAACAGTTTTTGGTCCCTCATGAAGCCTTCACAGATCCATAATCATGACCTACACAAGAAGCACTGTGCACTATGGGCAGTCCCTTGTGCCATCTATACATCCATGTTATCACCTAAAAACAAATGCCACACCTGCTGTAATGCATCCCTTGCAAATATCCTTCACCCTAAAGTATGTGAGAAAATTCAAATAATTACATAAAACCCTGCAATTCCTGGTCCCACTGAAAGCTGTCTTTCATTTATTATCATAATTTAGACGTGAAGAGACCCAAGGAAATCACTTACCTTTTTGACCTCGTATTTAATAGCAAGTTTAATCCTGCTCAGACTCGGCCGGTGGTGGTCAGGGCACAGATGTATGTTCACATCTCCGTTGAGAATTGCCTCGACTTCTTCGGTGTCTCTGCACAGGTCCAGCACCCCCACAACAAAGTCTTTGCATTGCATAGATAGCTTCCTGTAGTCGTTCTAAAGGAAAACAGAGACACAGGAGTTATTCAATTGTGCACTTGAAAGCACACCTTAAGCAAGAAAAGCAAGAAAGAGCACTTGTGAGCAAGGCTACTTCTGCAAAACTACTGGCTGGAGTATTAAGAAAGCATTTGATTTCGCCCAGGATGTAGGTAGCTTTTCACAAATATACATTAACTACTCCAGAACTAATTAGCAGTGTCTAANACAAGAAAAGCAAGAAAGAGCACTTGTGAGCAAGGCTACTTCTGCAAAACTACTGGCTGGAGTATTAAGAAAGCATTTGATTTCGCCCAGGATGTAGGTAGCTTTTCACAAATATACATTAACTACTCCAGAATTAATTAACAGTGTCTAATCAGCAACATAGCTTACATTACCATAGAACAAGCTTTACAGAACAAGAAGTAAATAATTTATAGGGAAATTCTGAATTTAAGCCATTGCTTGACCTCTCCTCTCTGTGGGGCATATCTTCCAGGTATGTGAAAAGTTGGCCAAACAAAGGTCTTGCTAACAGGTTGGAATTTACAACAAATTTCATAATTTAGACTTTTTACTAGTGATTCTTTCTTTCGTAACTTTGGCATATCTGGTAGGACAAGCTGTAACATCGCACAGAGATGTATTCAAATGGATTCTATAGCTGTAATACCTATATCCAATTTCAAATTTATTACCTAACAATTTGGATAAACAGTCCCAAAAGAGCATCCAGAGGATCATTTCTGTCATAACACTTCTCCAGGAAATGGAGCTTCAGAAACTCAACATGATTTCCTATGAAATAGCTTCACCTTGCAAACCCAAATTACACTTATGGAAAAAGAGGTAGCATGGAGCTGACTTGATAGAGGGCTAGAAGAGCAATTTCACTGCCTTAAATTAAATTGTGATTGATTTTCACATGCTGACACCTAAAAAATGAGGAAAATGCCACCACCCAAGTAAATGCAGTAACTTAGAACACAATTAAGGTTACCATTAATATCCTAAAAAATGGTGATATTAAAGACTTGCTGCAACAGATAGAAATAATAAGCATAAGACAGGCTCTTAGTGACTTGAGAGATCTTTTTAAATTAGGTTTGATGAGTTAATTAAATTCAGCAGCTTATCTAATTAAGCAAGCAAAAGAAAAAAGAAGATAGTTAAACCTGGCTCTGATGAAAGGATAAGAGTAACCTGGCTTTGCATTTCTGTATTTTCAAAATTATTAATTCTAATATTTTACACATAGCAACATATTAGCCTTCCTTGTTAGGCAAAGATCTCAAAGCACTGTGCAAACATTCATTGGGTGAATCAGCACTGTCTAAAATATGGTGTTATTAGAGATAGCTAGATTTCTTTGGCCAGTTCTTCTCCTTCAGAACTGTGATGCTCTTGATAAGGAATATTTTTAAGTAAGTTGGATTCATGACTTTGTCATAAGTTTCTAGTGTGTCTGAGTGTTTCCCAACTTTGCTCACAGTGCTGTCCTGTATGCTGAGGGCTGTGAAGAGCTGTTTCACTCGGTACAGAAAAATTCAATAGCCACAGGCAACCAGAAAACCCTTCAGGGCCGGGATTAGAGCATTCTCACAGAAATGGGGAGATGCCATTTCTGGCAGGTGTTTAGGAAAAGGGGCTGAGGAGGAGACCTGGGGAATAGCCTCTGTTTTAGTGGTGGGACCCTCTGCAAGGTGGGGTGGTGTGTTCACATCCTCTTATCTATCAAAGGGTTTGAAACCTGGGTTTCCCTTTTCCTCCTTGACTGTTGTAGTCAGGCTGCATGTTCTAGTTGGGGTGTTCAGAAATGGAGAACAGCAAGAGCTTCAAATCTTCATTAATATAACAACGAGCAGGTGTTTATTTCTGGTAGAGCAGGTGCATGCCCCACTGCAGAAACGGGGGCACCGAGACTCCTATAAATGTGCCAATTTAATGCACTAAGATTTAAGATGTCTTTAATGTTCAGGCAGAAAATGGTTGTACATTTGTGTCTAAATCTAGCACCTAAGTATTTTGTGGGGATAGGGTATGTGGAGTGAATATTATCAAATATGGGGCGAAGTAAGGTCTGGAATGTAGATGAATGACAGACTGCACTTTACGGATTCCTAGCACTCCTCTCTAATCAATTCCATGCTTTAATCGTCACCATACCAAGATGAATTTCAATAAATAGAAATCTTGTCTGTTCACTGAGAGGAGAGATGGTCAAACAAAAATATCAGCCTGGAAATAACTGCAGGAATTGGGAAGGACAGCAAATATAGATAGATCTGAAAATAGACGTAGGTTGGGAATGAAACACTGAGCTGCCGGAGGTAATGGAGGTACATAATTAGCACAGACAGGTTAAAAAAAAATTGTGAGAACTCTGCCAGGCTTTAATACCATTCCCTACGTACTGTTAGCAAAGTTCACAAGTTCTCTTAGCCTGCACATTTTAGGTAATTCTCATCACTATGCACATCATCTGAACAACTAGCATATATTAGCTCAGATCATTTTTCCTCTTCCACTTTCTTTAAGGAAAGCGGTTTACTTAGGCACTAGGAAAGTGCTTCTAAAGCAACTGTAAATGGCAGGCTCCCAGCTGGCAAACTCCATCAAGACCCAACTTTATTCACATCTCCAAGCCTAATGTTTTTACTGGTTCTGTACATTTGCAGAGACTAGGAATGATTTTTCTGTTCAAAATTATTTACTCCAATTTTTAAGCAGACATGAGCAGCAACATAATCAACCCAAGATACAGGCTATATAAAGAATAAAATAAAATAAAATAAAATAAAATAAAATAAAATAAAATAAAGTAAAATAAAGTAAAATAAAATAAAATAAAATGCTTCCAGCCAACCTGCAGCAGCTTACTGCTCTCAGGAGACATTGCTCATATGTTAAGGTAAGTATCAACGATCACAGAACCTGCTGTGTCTTGTGACAGTGCCTTTTACAAAAGCATTTGTCATCTTTGTTCTGGCTTCCTTAATGCTCACAGCCAGCATAGAAAATCCTGTTCATTCTGACAGTGAGAGCACAGCCACTCAGTGACTCTCCTTTCCCCTTGCTAGCAGTTTATTGAAGGTGTCTTTACTAAAAACTGAGATGAGCGCCAAGCTCCTCGTGACCCCAGCTTGAACAGGGTACCTTTGGTGACGCATGCAGAAATGACCAACCTGCATAGCAAATACTGAACCACCAGGCATGGGGCACTGTCAGACATTCAAGGAAGCCAAGAAGATTTACAAGCAGCACACAAGCTGTACTGCTGTATGCACCGGTGCTGTACAGGTTGATTGTATTTCACATGTTTGGAAGCATCTGAGATCCTGACACCCTGCACGAAGGAGTGCTGGGACAGTGGCGGGGCTCACTGCTGTGCAGAACAGAAGGTTTTGGTCCCAGGGCAAGGGTCAGAGAGAGATGGGAGAGTTAGGAAAAAGTGGTGAAGGAGAACCAGAACACATTTACAGTTATTTTTTGTTATAACAAAGTTTATGAGCTCAGAGCCCTCAGGGCTCCTGGTGACTCTGCCAGGAGACAGATGACAGACGGCCACAGCGTCCTGAGGTTCCAAGGGCCAGTCCCCCCTCCACCGCTGCCTCTGCCAGCTCAGTTCGACTCCCAAACCAGGCACCTCATGTTCTGGGGGGACCATCCTGGTTGCAAGCTAGCCAGGCACTGGGCTGCAACTGGGGGTCCTCCCTTCCATCGCAACACCAGACTCATGGCTGGAGACATGAAATCCAGCTCGGTCCTCTCAGCAACATTGCAAAAACAGACAGAGGCAATGACAACAACCCAAACCTTCCTGAGTCCTCTGATTAGCTACCACATTATAGAGGTCTGAGGGCTACAAGTTCCATAAAACAAATGGATCTCTACAGTAATGAAAACTGCAAATCGTACATGAGGGATGCTGGGGCCTCATCCTGACAAGCTGAACGCTGTCAAGCCTCAGGGAGGAAGATAAAGGATACGAGTACACGAGAGAGCCAGTCTGCTCCAAATGACACACGGAAGAATGTTTTGTTTCCTATAGAGACAGCGAGCAGAGAAGGATTGAGATAATGCTTGAGAATGTTACAACATCATTTTTTAAAAACTAGAGCATAATAAAAGGATGCCAAATTAGTCGTTTCCTGCTTCTTCTAACACTGTTGTGCATGTGGAGTTAAAAATGTCTAATTTTGCTGTTTTGAAAAGGCTGATGGTACTTGTCATTCACTGCAATTTCTCTGAGTACCCTATTATTATCTGTTGATTATGTTCTAAATGAACTCTGTCATGTCTCCACATCTGTTCAAAACCACCCGGATTTCTTCAGAAAAAAGAGCTGTTTCAGGTCAGAGGGATGCAGTCTGAGTAAAAAGTTACATGAAATGAGAAAAAGTAAGACCAGTTGCCTATCTCGGCTAGTTAATGAAAAAAAAAAAAAACTATTTAAAAAGCAATCAGAGCTACGGATTGGAAAAAAATTAAATCCATGGGAGTTTAGGTCTGAAATGCCGGTGTTGTAGGTGCATTTTGGACCAAACTTACTGATGTTTAGCCTTGATGCTGTGACATATAGTGAGCAGAGCTGAGATTTACTGAACCTCTCAGTGCAGATGAGCTTTCTTGAGAAATTGGAATGGGGCCAACGGTTCAGAGACAAAGAGGATCAAACGATTTTTTTATGCAATTGCAAACTACCTTCCCAGTCCCAGATTCAGGAACACACTTGGGTTTATGTTTAATTCCTGCTTATTCTGGCAGAATTCTTGCAAGCGTGTGTTTCAGTGAAGCACTGAAGCGATCTTCTTTCAGGCTTCAGGAATTTTGAAGTGGGATGAGTTTGTCAGTCCACCTGCAGATTTTTTTTGGTTGTAATTGTTGTAGATTATTCAGTGCACAGTTATCACTGGAAAGGGGGGCACAGACCCACAGGAGAGCACATGACAAAGATACAGAGCAAACTGGGCAAGTGCACTGTACATGAGAATCGCTCCATATGTCACCATTTAGGACATTTAATTAAATTCACTCCAATAATTGCTTCCCAATATCATGCATAAAGAGCTGGGTGGGAACCACAGCCCATCAACAGGTATTCTAACCAGCGATAATTTCAATCAGTTTTTACTGCTATCCTGCATGCAACTAATTGTTCTGTCAGCCTACACTGAAGCTTCAGGGTCAGACTTCTGGTCAGAAAAGCCGGTATCACAGATTAATTTCCTTTTGAATATATAAACACATAATTGACTCAGAGCAATTTAGTCTACAGAGCTTTTTCTAGAGAAAAAAAAGCAACCTAATGCTGCTTATGAATACACATTTTTCTTTTTTGTCAAATGAAAGGAGGAAAAGGGGAGCAGACACAGGATGATGGCTAGATCTCAAAGCCACCACTTCTCAAGGGGTCTGTCCATGATATATCGTCTCTTATAAATCCGCTCCATTGGAATTTGAGGGCTCCACACAAATCCAAGACCTCTGGAACTAATGGATATGAGCGTCCAGCACCTGTGACTGAGGCTATCATCACACCAGAAAGGCTCTGTGTGCTCTCAGTGTGTTCACTGATCAGCTGCGTGGCACAAATCAGCTGAATCCAGCCTCCTGTCTGGGAGCCATGCAGGAGCTGGGTACTTGGCAATACCTCTGGCAAATCTGGGTAACATTACATTTGCTGTGCAAATGAAAGCTGCAGGCATGTTGCACAGAGCCTCTCTAAGTTTCCTTGAGGTTCTTGGCTCTCTGTATTTGATTAATGTCCCACATACACATATATAACAGAGAAAAATATTGCATTGCTTAGATTAGCATTTTGAAAGAATAATAATTTTTAAAAAGTATTTCTGTAAACATGAACAGAAAACTCTAAATAAAAAAGCCTTTGTAGAAAGAAAATGAAGGTGAGAGAAAGGGAGGGGGCAGAAAGCCAGCAATGCTGGATTACATGTTAGGTTTGAAATGAAATTTTAAAATAAACCATCATGTCAAATTTTCAAAATGCTTATGAATATTTACCAGTGAGATTTCACATGAAATATGCACAAGCCAGTTTAGAAGCTGTTGGACAAATTTCCTTCTGGGTATTTACAGTGTCAGCGACTGGCCATATGTTAAGGAATGAAAAAAAGCACAAGGCTTGTGGGAGGGAAGGTGATGAGAAGAGATGCTGAGAATGAGCCCTGCACTGATCCTTCTTGTGTAACCACGTTATCATCTGAAGTGCACAGAGCACCCCTTCCAAAGTGCTCTGTTGACTGTGCGTGTGACTGGTGCCGTGTTTGAACACAGCTGAGCGCATTTCTATTGTTTCCAGCCTAAATGCCTCCACGCAGAGATGATGCCAAGACTGTACAGTTAATTCTCCAGAAAGCACATCAGCAAGTTGGTTTATGTTCTCTCTTGCTCCTTAAGTGGCAACACATCAGTGAGTTTTTGGAGCTTTGGGTGTACTGTGTCTGAAAATACAGCCAAGTGCTCATTGAAAACATTTCGCTAATCAGGTGCACGGTGCTAAGTGTGTCTGGAGGTAGCAGCAGATGCCACTGGTTTGGTTTTTTCAGTGATCCAGACCTTGACTTCTTCACCTCCAGCGAACATAATATAATAAGCAATCTGTTCAAATACAAGAGTTTGACATTTCAAAAGTGTGTCTCTGTTGCTTTTCAAGTAATTTGGACCTTTCAAAACAGAGCCAAGATAAACAGGGCAACTGTTTGCTCTCTGAAGAGCGCCGGGCTGCAGCACAGCAGAGCAGAGGGACGGTGCCTCCAGGCAAACGGGGATTTTAAATCCTGCAAGGGGACGTCAGGAGACACCGAGAGATGTGTCCATTAGAAGAGCCCAAGGACAAAACAGACAGTGCTGTCTGTGTCAACATTTTTTATGTCTGAAGAAGTCCAGAAAACAACAGTATGCTTTAACCGAAGAGCAAAAATTGTGTGGCTTCCAATGAGCCATGAAAATAACATCCCTTGTATCATTGCAAGGATTTTAGTGGCAATCGCATTGACTGATTTACCATATGAATTTTTTTTTTTTTGGTACCTGTTTTTTCTCCTCAATAGGTTAGGCTTTCTAGCTATAATTCATCTCTTCACAGGTAATTCAGAAGCTGATCTCTGGGACAGCATATCCCTTCAACAAGGGGATAGAGCAGTAACAAGTCAATCAAACCGCTGACTTTGAATTTCACCTTATACTTATTGACTGGTAGATATATCAAACCCTTAAAGAAGCCAGCCAAGATGATGTTAATGATTCTTTGGCGGAGTTAGAAAATCCTTTATAATTTGTTACTGTGCTTTTACAGCATCCCTCACAGGCCCAGGCATATGTATAAACTTCAGCAATAACGTTCCAAGAGCTTTAAACTGGGAACCATCAAAAGCAGCAGAAACGGTAGGTTTGCACCTCCCTGTTTTGTTTCTACTCTTTTGCACTCTAGCTGTCACCTATCTACCAACTCCACCGATAGTTGCTTCTGGGAAATTGTTTGGTTTTGTGATAAACACAGCTTCTGTGGGACCAAAACCAATGAATAAATTTTGCAAGCTCTTTCCATCTATAAAAACATTGGGAAACACAAAATATTTCACCTTGATACCCCCTTGAAACAATTCTTTAAAATCTTTTAATCTAAAATTAATGGATGGATTATTTGGGGAAGTAAAGCCAGGAGTCAGTGTACATAATCCTAGGAGAAAGCTAAGGACTGAGACTTGAACACAATTCCTGGCTCTTTAGCAAAGTTTTATATTTCCTAGCGTAAGAAATTGCAGATCAGTCCACTCTCAACTTTTTTATTACTTATATTGGATTTCTTTCTATTTGAAATTTAAAATAAGGTTCCTGTACATATGAGCTCTATCTACATTGAAATTTGTGGATCACTTGACTTATTTAAAGTTCTCACCTTGAACAGAGTACAGTATTTTTTTAATATGTCTGAGAACTTGCCATAAGAACACCTCCATCTCCTCTACTCCTTTCCCACAATGTCACCTTCCTGACAAGTACCATTACCGAGCACCTCTGTAGCACACATGTGCAGAAACACCAGTGCTATCCAGTGTAGAACTGACACCCTATTCCAAACCTCTGAAGGTATTTAAATATGCTTAGAAGAGAAATTATGCTGGTTGAAAATATTTTTTTTTTAAATCAGAGTACTTAAAACCTCAAAGTTGGCAGAGCAGCTTTTCAGCATAAGTTGACGTTTGATGTTTGATGGATTTCTCTTTCATATCATCTCAGCTGGTTTGCAAACCCATGTCATAAATAAGCCACATGCTTTTGATTCCTCAAGTAATTAAATTTTTTTTTTTCCTTCTTGCAAATTTTCCCAAGCTCTCTTGAATGTTTATGCCGAAGCACCTGTTTTCAGAAGATAAACTCCTGAGTCCTTGGATGTCACATAAACAGGACAGGTCATACAGAGGTATTAACTAAATGCTTTGGCACACACAATGCAGTGAGTATACACACACAGTGAAGGAGAGGGTCTGTTTCCCTGTGTCCTGTCAACAGCTTCTCTTAAATTAAGTACAAACTACACATTTCAAAATAGTACCTTGCCAATTCCCTTGGTGAAGAAGAATTTAGGATCTGTTAATGTCAGCAGTAAAATCAAGCTCATGGTGATGCAGTGCAAGACTCCAAATCCCTCACCATTATTTTCAAATATTTGCTTGGTCCTTGTGTTGGAGCAGGACACTGAGAAACAGCTTTTCTTATTTAAAAAAATGCAAAAGCCCCTTGCATTAGAGGAACCTTTATCTCAACCTTACTTTTATCTTCATGCAGAAAGAATTCCTCTTTTACCTCCAGGCACATTTCCCAAGAGAGGAGTCCAGTGCAGTGTCGGGGTTGACTCCTTTTTCTCACCACCTATTTCAACAGAGCCCTTATACACAAGAGCACAGGCAGTGAATCTGCAGCTCTGCTGTGGCAGGTGTATCAAAGCACAAAAGTTACCTGTGGGCCAAGCTGCTCATTTTACATGCCATCCGTACTTTTTCTCTCTGGCATGTTCCCATATTCATGACATTCCTGACCTGTCTGTTGCAAGCTCCACTGGGGAAGATCCACATTTCCTTACAAATTGAGACTGAATAGTTTCCTTGCACTAGATGCATTACACTCTCTCCTTCGACTGTGTGCCTCTTTTCAGCTCAGCTGCTTGAAACCCCTACGTTTCCTTAAAACCAGATGGGAAAAACAGGGTGAAAGTAATGGATTTAAATTTAAAGCAACTGTTTGCATAACAGAGCTACATTTATCCCCTAAGCTCAGCTACATCTGTCATTTTTAGCTTGCTTAAGGAACACAGTTATATGTTCAAAGGCACTATGAGTCCGATCTCTCATGGGAATTTGGGCTACAAACTGCACCTGCATATGGAGAGAAAGACTTCTAAATCCAGTCTGCAAGTGAATGCTGCCTGAACTGAGAGCCACGATGCGCCTACGTCGATAACCAAAATAACCACACACCTTGCAGATCTCAAACAACCAACTACCACAATTCCCAACGTCCAGCAACAACAGCTCCTTGGAAAACTGGTCACAAGCATCACAGTGGGTGGAATTCTGGTCCTCACAGCACCTAACCAGCAACCGAGAACTTTGGAAAAATGTGAACCCAGCCACAGATCACTCTTGACCATATGGACATCATCCTGTCTCTAAGAAAAACTGACTTAGGAGTGATGCTGAAACACTTTCATAAGCAGAAATGTGAATATAAAAAGGTGTATAATTACATTTCTCTGTTCTGAAATGAGTCCAGATCCTGGGGCTTGGATAGTGACAATGAAATTACACACTTGGCAATGAGCAATTTCCACGCTGCACTGGTGTAAAATTCCCTGCAATGAGTTATATTCCAGGAAATTGCCATTTTTTATGATGTAAATGCCAAAAAAACATAGGCACTAAAGTATCTAGCACCATTTTGTGGCAATGTAAAATTGTTTGTATACCATTCCTGTTTATCCACAATCCAGTGGATAGTCTGCCTGGATGCAATGAGGATGAGTTCATTATAATTATCTACAATAACAACAATTAACAACACAATGAGGGATTAAACTAAATCACTTCCCATCTGCATCCTCTTTAATGTTGGACTTGAGATCCTCAGAATGTGTTACTTCGTTTACATTCATTAATACGATATTAATTCCCTCCAGTGTCTTGGATAAACGTACCTGACTCCATTCTCCCATCTGCTGATCTCGGATTGTTTTTCTATTCAGAGCAATAGTCCTAATTATGCTCATTTGTAGTTCTAGTAGATATCCTTACCCAATATGAATAATGAGCAGCAGCCTTTGGAAACCAGTCATCTTGTTCATAATAAACCACCCGGCTCCTAACTATTCCCTAAAAACCAGTGCTGGTATTAGCTGAATGCTTGGGCATTTGGTGTTACTAATTAAACACAAAGCTTACCGCTATAGTTTTGGGCTGATATTGAAATAGTGATGGCATCATTTTCCGTCTGTTTTTCTCACCAAACATTTGATTTTGTCTTTCTGAAAAATGTCTCCGTCTTTGGCTCTCTGGAGCATGCTGCCTCTTGGTACCATCTATTGCTGAGGGGAGGAGGCAGGGTAATTGCATTACAATGTAATTTTATATCAGTAAGTGCTCTGAGAAAACTCCCTAAGATTAATGGTGAGTGTACTAGTAAGGGCAAGCTCAAAGTCGTTCAATCTGTGTACTCATTGAGGAGGATCCAGTGAGTAGAATGGAAAGGGCCAACACGTCTCTCCTTTGAAGACATCCAGCTGCAGGTCTACCATGGGTAGGTCCACCAGTTGTGAATACCAGCACTCATTTTGTCTTCCACGCTCAGTGGGTAAGAAAGGAAAACACTCTGTCACCATTAACTAAACACAGGCAACTGGCCAAATCGTTCCCCTTATTTATCATAGTGCTATGAGCAGCTGGCAGCAAAGCTGGCAGAGAAACATAGCTGCTTCTCTCCGGAGGGGCTGAGGCAGTCCCGGGTGGTCTGGCTCTGCCACAGCAGCCTCCGTCTGCCTGCACCAGCAGAACGGCCCTGGGCACCTGGGCTGGGCAGTGGACAGAATGGTGAGAGGCAGCACGGAGAACCTCATCTCCCCTTTATTGCTTAGAGATTGGAGAGGCAAAGGTAAATTTCTGTGGGACAGTCCAGATCACTGGGGAAGGTTGTGGTAGGGCACAAATCTCCCTTAGATACAACTGCTGATGGGTTCGTTTGCTGTGATGGATCCCCATCCCTGGAGGGGTTCAAGGCCAGGCTGGATGAGGCTTTGAGCAACCTGGGCTGGTGGAAGTTGTCCCTGACCATGGCAGAGGGATTGGAACTCAATGATCTTTAAGGTCCTTTCCAAGCCAAACCAGTCTATGGCTCTATGAATCTCTCTCTTAAAAGTTTTTATGTTTAAATAAATTTTTAAAGTATTTCTAAACTATTTGTTGCCTGTCTGCTGGGCTTGTGACAGTCATTACAACTGTCAGATTCATCGTTCCAAGCATCTGTACTCAAAAAGCTGTCGTAGAGTAGTGCTTGCACACAAACAACTAACACAATGCAGACAAATCATCTTCATTCCTAAAATCAGTCATCTCTAAACCAAACAATTTTCTTAACTCCTTGTCTCTGAGAAACAGGGTGAGGAACAGGTATCACTGAATAGCTTTCTCTGGAAGAACCTCCAAAAGCCAGTTAAATGCCACTTAAATCTTCACGCCAGCTAACTACTGACCTTTGCTCAGGTCATGTGGTTTATAAGACTCCACAATACACACGGGCACTATATTAATCTAACCTTATTTCACACACTCTTATATCACAGTAACTTAACTTGGTATAACCCTGTGTTTAACCTGGCCTTCATACAGACCCTTTCAACACACAACAAATTATCTCTAAATGTCAGTTGTTTTTTTCTTTCTGTTTAGTCAAAACATTTGAAATTCCTGATTAACATGTTACAAGCTTTATTATGCTTCATCCAGACTGCAAAATATTTGTCTGTATCAAAGGTAAAAGACTGTCCCCTTGTATTAACTATCAAAAGGTCAGGTTCAAGAAGGACGAAAAGGAGATCTCTCACCTCTAAACCCCTTTCTTCTGGATATGTTCAATATGTTCCCAGTTACTCTATGTAAATTGTCACATACACAAATACTTTTCCTGAAAATTGTGGATCGAAAATCGTTGCCAAAATCATGGAGTTTGCACTTATCTCTCTACCTGGCTAAAATGTCACAGTGTTTGGCTTAAAACTTATCGACATGCAGCTGCTGTGCTGCTTCGTTGTGTCATTTCCATTGCTCTCCCCTTCCCACCCAGCTTGTGAATCCACCTATTGTCTCCCACTATGATTACAGGGGGATTTCACATTCTTTTATATTTTTATGGTCACGCCTGTGCTCACCTGAACCAGCATCCTGCACTAGTAATAGGGCTGTCACGTGCAATCAAACTGGAAACCGTGAGCAGTAAGTGCCGCAGTTGCAATGCTGTTCATCCTTAACTGAGTAGGACTAGAAATTACTTCCCAAGGAGCTGTAAAAGGCAATAAACATTGCACTGATGGTGTGCAAACAGGCATTGCCAAAGTGCAGTAGCATCACGGGAAACAAAAGTATCCCAGCTGTGCTCTCTGGGAGAGTCAAATATTTCCAGGGTTGTTTCTGTTTTGCCATCTCCAAATGCCAAAAGTTTCCTCTAAACAATTTTTTGAGGGGAGTAAACCCCTTAAGGCTTTAATTAAAATACTCGATTTTCTTACGCTGATGCATTGTATCTAGTTTGATGTGTTGAAAGAATCTTTTTTCCCCTCTCCATTCTTTCAAAAGAGAGACATGGGCTTGTTCCTCTGAGAAAGCAAAGATAGCATTTTCCTGCAGAAAGTATTTTATCAACTTTTGAAGAGATTTACTTTTTCTTTTTTAGCTGGGAGATTTTAACAACAATGTCACTCAATCATCCACAAGGTAGATTAGATGACCTTGTAGGCAATGACCAGGATCCAATTTTCTGTGACTGCTCAGTGGCTAGTCCTATTGCTTGAGTTACAACTCCCATAAATAATGGTCTTATTTTCTCCAGGGGCAGGTGTGGGTTGTAGATGGCCAAGTTACACCCTTCATTATGAATCACAGCATCTACTACTCTGCTTTTCTGTGAATAGACTTAGACAGATGCTAACATACCTTCACATTTGCTGATACGAATTTTTTTCAAGACAGCTCCAGGCATCACAGCTTTGGCATTAGTTCTGAACCACTCTGAAAAGCTTTGGAGATTTTTCTTCTCATGCAACATTTTAAAACCATTTTGCTTGGGCGATGTGCCAGGCAGAAAATGATTTAATCACAGAACAGGCATAAAAAGAGCACTTAGAATAACAGCTCTCAAAATATAGAGGATATTTCTTAATTTATAAATATTTAAAGAGGACAATGCAAGAGTCACAAATCTGGTGGTTTTTTAAGGTCAGAAGGGTTCTCTACATCCATTTGCTACAGTCTCTGCTACACATCCGTGCAAAACATATCTGCAATTAATTAATTTAGCTCTCAAGACAAACTCAGTGTACCATCCATTATTAGTGCATTTGTCTCTGAAAAAGAGCAGCATGGAGAATAAGTTCCTCATGTACCGAGTGAGTCCCACTCAGTTTCACCACAAGGTTTAAAAATATTCTCCTTCTCCCAGGCTATTTCCATGATCATTTTTAATTTCCTCCCTTCTTTTACTACCTAATTTGTTCCAACAATAACTTAAAATTTTAATAATAGGAAATTTGTTTTCCTGCTTTACTGGGATTGATTCTTTCCTGTATTATGAGTTGGGTAATTGGTTGTACTTGCTTATGCATTTGCTTTGCACAAGTGAAAACTGAAAAAAAGAATCATAACTTCTAAACACACATGTTTTCAAGGCAGTAAATCAGCTTTTTAGGTGAGAGGGGGGGAAAAAAAAAGAATACAAAGTTCTTTTTTTAAGGCTAAAAAACACTAAAGCACATCCCTGACCCAATCTCTAAGGAAAAATAAATGTTCTCATTAAAGAGTGACCTGGAAAAATTTGCATCCAAAAGTCTTGAAAAGAAGACTGCAGATCACTAACGTATCTCTGGAAACAGCGGTTTTCATCATTCCTGCAGAACAACTCTATCAGTGTATACTTCTGTTCTTTCTCAGGTATCATGCATAGTTAGGTAAAAAAAAAAATCCAAAAGTGAGACTTTGAATGTCAAGATGGCTTCAAAGGCAGCAGGGATTTCCCTTAGAGAAGCCGAGGGCACTGAAGTAGCACAGAGCCAACAGGAGAGGCAGAGAACAAGCTCATTAGAACAAAAACGACACCACAAAAAGGGTCTGAAAGGGATGTTCTGGCCCAGACACATCAAAGTCCAGTGCCATCAGGTATTAATTTGGGATAAAGCCAAACAACCCAGCAGCCTGCTCTCTCAATTAGAAATCTAGCAATGAGAGTCAGAGGAGATAACAGAGGAAGGGGATGCAATGGGAAGAGGTGGTTTCTCTCCCAAGCCGCTGCTTTTTGGAGTTGTTGTCAGAAAAGTTCACAGGAGGAGAAATAGCAGTTGGTTCAGAAGGGTGTACTGGACCTGGTGTGAGAGACAATCACTTAAGAACAGTGACCATTCATATACTAAAAAATGTTTGCAATAGCGATGCTTAATTTTCAAAGCAGGAACTAGGTAAGACTAATTATACTCATGAAGGAGAAAATAAAAACAGTAGTAAAAGAGAGTGAACATATTCTGCTTCACAGGCCAGCTTTCTTCAGTTCCCTTCTGTCTTCTCCTCCTAAAACTCAGCAAACTGAAACAGCAGAAAAAAAGGAGGTTGCACGAGTGAAAAGACAACTTTTTAAAAAGCACAAGTCCTGTCTGGAAGAAAAGCATAGGAAAAAAGAGCAATTCTGGGAAATTAAATTAAAACCTAAAGTAAGACCAGATAAAAACACTAAAGCCTCAAAGAGCATATTGCTGAAATAATAAATACAACTCACAAGAGGTGTTCCCAAACATATCAAAGCAAGAGGTCTGCCAGAGCACGTGTAGAGGAGAGATTGTGAAGGGATAAAAGGATCACTCGAAGAAGCTGGGTCAGAAAAACTAAGGGATTGATTTACAAGAGTATTCATGAGGCTAATTAGGGAGTTTCCCATGACAATCTCGTTTTTTAATGGGAGATGAGTTTCAGGTGCTATCTCCAATGAGTCAGTCCTGAGAGCAAATAATTCTAAGAGTTAGTTCAGTTTGAGTAGGAAGCAGGGTTTCTAAGTACAGTCTTACTGGTTTACAGCCTGATGGTTTTCAAGAATCTTTTTCTTTCCAAGTCCCCTACTATCCTCTATTCTCACAAAATATTTCCCCTTCCTACTATTTTACTTTCCAATGTTGTCTTCCCTTTCCTATTTTTTAATCAATCTTTTCAAAAAGCAATAGATTAATAATATTTTTTTTAAACTCCATGCAGCATGTTTTTCACACTAAAATATTTCCCATTCAGGACCGCAGAGTTCAACTTTTGCAGTCAGCTTTTTTTTCCAAGTTTCCTTAGGCTTTCACATAATTTTTATATCTGATTTTCTCTATTACCATCCCGTCTTATTTTTTTACAAATTTTAAAATACCCCTGACATTTAGTTTGTATTTGAAGAGTTAGACTTGTTTCATTAAGACAAGCAATCCCTAGGGGTAAAGGCAACAGTTTACCACCTCTGATGCTTTTATCGTCAGCAACACCCATGATTTGTGGATGGCCTGAGAAGTGAAGAGGTTGGGAGTTCTTCTTCAATACTGCAGTACCAGAAACCCTAAAGAGCTGCAGCTTCTCAGCAAGATACAACCAGAGATGTCAGTTCTTATTAGCATCCAACAGCAGAACAGCATCAGCCTCAAAATGCAGGATCTGGTCCCAACTTCTCATTTGCAGAGATAAAGCCAGAAATACTGAGAAAATTTACAAGGTCATTTCTCTTAAGGAGTTCAGATGAAGTGCATCCTGTGAAGTCAACAATTCATATTTAGGTGAAAAAAAAGGTGGGGCTGCCTTACTGGAGCAAGAGCAGTGCTACAGAAACGCCAGATCACCCCTGATGGATAGAAGCCATTGAGACTCTGGGGCTGTTTTGTCACTCCGAGCATCATGAGAATTCAGGGATTTGAGCCTCAGCTGTTTTACATTGCTGCAGCCCCAGAGAAGAAACGAGCAGTTCTTAGCAGGCACATCGCTGTAGGCATCTGCACACTTGACTTGCTACCACACAAGCCATCGCTCTCCACAAATAGCAGAGCAGCCGGTTGCAGTCCATCAGCCAGCTGAGCCTGGACGTGGTGCTCACCTGCACAGCAGAGCAGGCTCACAGCTAGGGTCTTCTTTTGGATCCCAATATGTTTTTAGAGAAAGGACATCTTAGAGAAAAGTAACAGCAAAAGGCATATAATTCACAAACAAAATGTGCTGTGCTGTAGTAAAAGAACAGACAACTTCGGTGGGGTTGATAAACAAAGACCATGCACCATATGTCTTCCAGGTAGTGGTTTTGATCATGCCTTCAGAAACATTTTAATCAACAGGAGCTGAGATCTTATTTACCACTTACTGCTGGCAAGATCTTTTCATAGTGTCCTTTGTGATTCTGTAATTTAATCTGTCTGGATTGCTAAATGGAATGAATTGTCTGATTGCCTTCATCACAAGGCTGTTTCCTGGCATACACAAGCGTGTAGTCTCATTTGAGAGCAGGCAGGGCTGTGAAGAAGACCTGGGTGTAGAGTGGGATCTCAACAGACACAGGAGTGCACAGTCATAGCTTCAAAAAAGAGTAAACAGAGATATTATTCTGGGTTTCACTCACTGTTTCCAGGATGTGTCTAATAATATTAAGCCCAATGCTGCTGTTAAGACAGCTGCAAAGGCATTTCCTGCAGACTGCTTGCTGGGAATGTATCTCCTAAGGGGTTAAATGGAGAAATAAAAATTATTCTGTTGATTCTGCTTTTAATATTCCAGTCTTAGAAATTAATCACCTGGCTGTGGACAGCTGGTAGCTGTGAAGACACCTACATATGGTTTCATACGAAGGTGACATGAGGAAGATGGATTTCTCTGGACCAAGGAGGAGAGCAGTTCTCATCAGCCTGGCTCGCGGGTGATGACTTGTTCATATGGATGAATCCTGGCTGTGTTATTCACACTGGAAGTGACTTCAAGCTTAATGGCACGAGCAAAACAAACAGAAACTGGTAAATGAGAGAAGGGTTATTTGCTTTATGACTCAGGGTCTGCCAATTTTAAAAGAAGGATTTTTTCCAGATTTCTTTCAATTTGAGTAAAATCACAGCATGGCCCAGTAGCTTCAGATGTGTAACATCTCCTAATGAAGTCAGCTATGTGTAACCTCAGCTCTGCTCAGAAGCTGTAAAATATCTGAGCACAATATGACACATAGACAAACTGATTGGGAAGCATTAAGCTATAATTTGCATATGTTCCAAGGTGGCATTTCGTTAGCTACCATGCGTCTGCAGACTGTAGGCACAACTGGGTGGGAAACTGAGGGGTTTATTTTAATTAGAAATCAAAAATAAAATTAAACCAGAAATATAGAACAAACTTCTCTCTTTTCTGAAATTTCAAGAACCCACCTCTGAGGGGTTTCCTGCCCACCCCATTTCTAGGCTAATTGTCGGGATATTTGACACAGTCACATCGCTAGTATTTTCAGGAGAAACCACCAGTTCAATATTTTTCATATTATTTTGGGGAGGAGAGATTTTTTGTTGTTGGATTATTTATTTCTAGACTCATGGACTAAATCATTCAAAGCAGTTTGTTTTATCCTATTAATAAGAAAATTTTTTTGCAAGACTTTGACACTAGACAATTTAGGGGAAAAAAGGAAATTACTTCTATGACAATGTAACATTACTCCGCTGGGTTTTTTTCCCCCCTCATCAACAAGCATTGCAAAAGCTGACATTTGTTTTGAAATAATGGCACAGCAACGTTGATCCAAACTATACATCTGTTCTAAATACTGGGACAGATCTTCATCTTTTGTGGCCTCATCAGCAAAAAAGCCCTGATGTAACCCAGTAGAGTATCTGCTTCAGTAGAACCATGGGCACTGATCAGCTCTGACAGCATCCCTCTTTCTTCCAGCTCCAACCCTCCGCTCTTATTATTCTTTTCAGCATGTGGGAAGCCACATAGTATCTGACAGTCTTGACCTTGCTTTTGAGCCAAAATCAACACACCAATAGAGGAGTTCAATAGGGCAGTGTATCCACCCCAGACTGATAGCTGGAACATCTACTCTTACTATTAAAGACCTATTGATCAGTTGACAGAAAGGCTGCTCAAGGCCAGTGGTGTGATCTAGCTTCTGTCCAGACTCCCACTTTCACCTTTCTAACACTCCCATATTCCTTTGTGATGTGCAATGCCTATGCAAAGACATTTAGTACTATTGAATCTTAGCAATTTACAGTGAGAACAATCTATTCAGCTTCTGCCGCTGGAAAAAAGAATGGCTAAAAGGATTTCACCTACTGATCTTCATTGGAGTCTCTCTCAAACTGTGGCCAACCACAGTTAATGCAGCTTTTCTCCTTTAAAATGTTTCACATCGCTGTTTTGTTTCACCTTTCATATCTGTCCAGAGACATAATTCACCGAAAAAAATCTCATGTTCTCTAAAAACATAGTGCATGCACTTGTTCCTCAGTGTGATGTGCTGAACAGTGCTATTGCGTAGGATATTTAGGGCAGGAAGCAGCAGGTGAGAGGCACAGCATTTGTATTTTAATTAGCTCATGCTAGGAGTTTCTTCAGAGGTAGATTATCTAACCCTTAATTACTATTAGTCCACCTACATTGTTGAAATCTTACTCGTGTCCTTCCGTTTCAAGGACTTTTTGTACCTCCTGAAAACTATTGTTAAATTTGCTTATAAGTAACTATTCTGAAATAATCCCAAGTGATAGTTTTATAAATCTATTGAGCACCAATGGTAACTACAGAACTTTAGCAACAAAAAGTAAAAGTTGGGGAAAGTATCATTTTAAGGCACAAAAAAGAAAAGTCCTTTGGACATTTTCAGCAATTGCATCCTTTCCTAGAAATGAATTCTCAAGAATTCTGTGAAAAAAAAACCAACCCTGCTGTGTTATTAATACCCAATTCCACATCACACTGATTATGTTAATAAAATGAAATATTTTTGCATAAATACATACAACTGATTTTTTCCTACAGTAAGAATACATTATAATCTTGAGATGTTTCTTCTTTCTCGTAGTATTAATATGCCAAAAAGAGTGTGACAACTTTGAAGTAAAGTAGTGGTATGTGTACTTCTGAGGTACTTCACTAACATATGTAGATGTGGCTGGCACAGAACCTTCCAATACGGCAAAGAAATTGGAAAGCCTTCCTGGAAATACAATAACTTGGCAAAGGGTTTTTAATGATTCTTCCAATATTGATTTACTCCCATCCATTTGCCAATGTTGGGGAGATATAACCACCATGAGACTATTTAACATTTCATTGCTTGTTTGTTTGCTCCTGGAGGATTCATGTACCTGCCAGGGCCAGTTTAGACCACGCTGGCAGCTCTAGGAACGAAAGCAGGGATTCTGGTAGTGACAGATTATATCAGAACTGACAGGCGTGCACTACTGAGGCTGCTCATCCTCCACACAAGATATGTTTTTCTGCTGAAAAGAAGCTGCAACATTAAAGAGCTATTAATGCTGTTAACTGTGGGTGTGAGCCCACAGAACTTACACACTGGAGTAACCCTCCCTAGAGCAGCCAGATCCACAGAGCCTGGTGAGGTTGCTTCACTAGGACTGAATGCCATGCGAGTAAAAATTCCCTTTTAAATTAGTGTGTCCTTGCAATTCTGATTCACATGGGTAAAGAGAGTTTGCAAGATTTTGTCCTAATATTATTGCCAAAAAGACTCAATAGTTTGCGTATTTTTCCTGTTGGAGAGTTACTACAGATTCTCAAAGGCAACAGCTTGAGAACATGCTTTCTTCCCACTTTTAAATTGGAGAGTATATAGCTACAAATCCTAAAATGGATGCTTTAACACTTGAATAGTTTTCTAAATTAAAACTAATGGATTCCTGCCAGGCATCCTACCCCAGTTTACTCACAACATAGATTTTATTACCCCAATGTCACCGATCATGATTGTAGCTACACAATAGTCATAAGTCAGAAAACAGTCTTATGTTGATGACTGAGCCACTGAATATTAGTTTTTTCATGACTAATTTATTTCAGAAAGGGAAACAATGCTATTTATGTCATGCAAATGTCTTTGAGAAATACTGCAAATGACATTGGACATGCACAAACTCATGATGATAATAGAAATCTTGAATAATTTGTAAGAGTTCTGCAAGTTCCACTGTTACATTTGGCATGATGATAAACTTCGTAACAATACCCTGATCATTTCTCTCTTCCTTTTTCATGAAATTCATAATATACAGATGCAGTACCAAACCATTAAGATGCAATGCAATTTAAATTATTTTACAGAGAACCAAAATTGCATAATTTATACCCTTTATCATTGTAACAGAACTAGATGTACTGGATTCTCAAGCCATTAAACCAACCTCTAGAGCTCTGCCTCTAAAATAGATTACTCAATTAAAAAGACTTACCTTTCTTACAAAAAAATGAGTCTCCATTTTTGTAACAATCTAATTTTTATTCCTGCTGGGAACTAGAAATTCTAAGCAATCACAGTGTGCAACATGAAAACTCCAAGTGATGACATCTCTGCTATAGCATGCAATATTCAGTTGCAAATATTTATTAACTGGGAAGTGCACAGTGCTCGGGATCTATGTGTAATTAACACATCTGGCAGTTTCTGTCACTCCTGTTTCCTTCCCCACCCACTCAAATGGCAAACAAGCCTGGATCTGTAAAACATGCAGTACTCTGAACACATTCATCCCCAGGAAAAAGGCACAGTGGTAAATTACCTTAAATTCAGTTTCAATGTTGGCTAGTCTGGCCAGTTCATTGCTTAGCTCTAAAGCTGTGAGGACAGGGTCTTCACTGGAAAGAGACAAATAAGCAGCACTGGCTAATCCTTTGTAGGCGTTCATCCTCGATCGAGAGTGACTAAAGGAGTCTTTCCTCTGCTTCTCAATGCACTCGTTGCACTTGCAAAAATAGTCATGTGGCCTTTCAATCCGTGCACCTTTTAGAAGTAAGATGTGAACAATTTCATACTCCTGGCAGTGGGCAGCAAGTATTATAGGGGTAATGTCGTGAGAGAACCGGGTTCCGTCTTCATCGTAAGCATAAAAATCATCATCTCTCAGTTCCTGCTCAAGGGGGCTGAGTGTGAGACGTTGTCCTTGTGCAAAGGCTGGATGGTTCAATATTGCTTCCACGATGCGCACGTATCCTTTACTGATGGCTAACAAAAGCGCATCTCCAACTCGAGCGAGATTCTCCTTTTTGAGGAGGAGCTCCGTCACTTCCAGATGCTCGTTTCCTACAGCTAACTGAAGGGCATTTTGTCCCATATAATCAACACAATTGAAGTTCAAGGTTTTGGATTCCTCCAGCATTTTTCGCACAACGGGAATGTTGCCATATTCTGCAGAATCGAGAAAGCGTTCCTCTTCTGCAGTCAGGCTGGTGCCCTTCTCATTGAACATGTAGGCTGGGCCCCGGATGGCCTGCCTCCGGCCCTTCTCCCGAAGGGTTGTGTGCCTTCGATGCATGTTTTTATAATTGCTGTTTCTCAACCTGCAGAAAACCAGAAAGGAAGGTTGGTTATATTCTCAGAGATTCATGATCTCACATAACTTGAAATAAGGTTAGAAATGTCTCATTATGATCAGGTCTTACTAGCTTTTCACGATCTGGGCCAGTTATTCAAAATCATTTAGGATACCTGTGGAATAAAGATTAGGTTTCTGAACTAGTTGTCTTCTGACTTGTACACCCTTCTGGATTTCAACAAGGATACAGAGTGCATTGTTTACATTCTTAACTTGAGAAATAGCCAAAAAAAACCCCAAGTATGTACACATTGTTTTCCATTTTTATTGTTTAGTACTTCATTACATAGTATTTAGGAATGATATCCACAACATTCTTGAAAAGCACAAGAATAACTCCTGATTTAGTGTCACATCACTACTCAGTAAGCATCTTTCAGAGAGCTACTGCAGAAAGACAAGAACACAGGTATCTGACCACACACAGAGGCAGATCAGAAAGGGTCATTAGCTTCCTCACTGATTATGTGGCTGAAATGCCTTTGCTTGGAGTTGGTGGGATGGAGACAAACTAATCTTATTCTACCTTCTCTGGAACTCCCAAAGAAAACTATGCTGTGTGCAAGCGGGCTCAAGGGGGAGTAAACACACCTTTGTATGAAATTAACTGAAATCATAAATCTAGTTGTATTTTCAAAACATTCACACTTTCCATCCAGTGCTGTCTCAGTGTTGCTCTTCTTTTTTAATTTTATTGCAGTAGTCCCTCTTTCAGAGTCTAGGCACGTGGAGTTAATTGCCATCCTAAGCCCACAGAATGTCTATCCTGAGTAAAAAAGTAAAACCAACACCTGTTTCACAAAAAGCATTTGCACTCAGTCCAACAGCAAGCCCTAAATCACTTGGGTAAAATTTTCAGGAGCCTCTAAGCTGCAGTGGGCAGATGTAACAAATAAACAGGTGTTAACGATCAGTAGGTGGCAAAGGTTCATCCTTCCACACTCCATCTGTTCTCCAAGTCAATTTTGACCTTCAGTGGATGAAAAGTTTGTGTATTGCTCTGAAAAAGTACTACTGGAGTTTGAAAGTGGTGTCGTGAAGGACGAGAGGGAAAGGTGTAGGAGGCGAAGTGGAGTAGATACATTGCCTTCAATGATACGTTAGAAAAGAGTAATGGAATCAAGCCAAAAAAAACCCTGAAAAACAAAGGGTGCCAGAAACCTAAAATACCTAAAGTGCCAGGACACTGAAATTCTCAGGGAATTAATTCTCATGGAACTAACAGGTACATACACATCTATAATTTTAATTCATCACTTTTTTTTGCTGATCTAGAACAGAAAGCTGGTACTGAAGAGTTTCAAACAAATTTTACAGCAAATTTTTAACAGCTACATTAAAATCTAAACAAATCCTAAGAAAGCAATTTTGTGGCTACACATGGCTGAAAGAGAGGTCCATGATTAAGAATCTCTTTCCCTAAGCTTTGATGCATCAGTATAATAACTTAATAAAAGCTGGAAGAAACTGAATATATCCCATGCTCCACTGAGCAATAAAGTGGTTGAAAATTGAAGAAGTATATAGAGATGAGGGACATAAGAATAATGAAAGAGTTATCAGTTAAGTAAATTAATTCCCAAGATTGAATTGTTTTCTACAAGAGAAAACAATAACAGTTGAAAAAAAATATCATTAACATATCTAACACTGACAGGGAGACAGAGGTCTCTAAAGCAGCAAAATGCCTGGGGTAAAATTTGAAGTCAACAGTACAAGTTCCACCGATTTCAGTGGAGTACAAATTTTGCAAAAATGTATGCATGTGCACACACACACAACCTCCCCAGCATTAGCTTTCGTCTCAGAAACAGTCTCAGTGAAGTCAAGAAGACTAATGTGCTTAAAATGAAGAATTTAACCATATGCAAAAGTGCTTCTCAGAACTGGAGCTCGAGTCTTTAGCTATTCAGGACAGCACTGAAGTTTTAAATCTTTAAGTCTTTCTGAGTTCAGGTAAGGGTCATATATACAAATAAACAGTTCTGAAATGGGACTGCATTAAATGGAGACCAATAGGACCAGAAAGCACTTCACACATTTGCAGTCATGGGATTTCCTGGATGTTAAATTAAACCTCTTTAAATGTTCAGTGACCTGAAAACATGAGCTGGTGACAGCTTAAGCAACCTCCAGTAGGTGCTCAGTGATGACCCACGAGTGTGGCAGGATTTCACGTGCCTAAATATTATAGGGTAGATAATTGCAATGACTACTTCAAGCTGGAGGAATTCCACTGGGCTTTTCTGATGTTCAAAATCCATATATTTTTATGTTCTGAAAATGTTGTATGGTAAGACATTTGGCAACCTTATATTTGTAGTTAAATTTAATGGTCAATATTGGAAGCAGCTGAAAAATATGGAACATTTCCAGCAGTGAGGAATCTATTAGGTATGTTCCTAATGTCTGAGTATAATTCTTGATAATTTGTTCTCTTCTTAGAAAGCTTTTCTCTCCTGATACGTTATTACCTCTAAACGAGAGCCCAGACAGGTGGGGCAGACAACCTTACAAGTATACCCAAAGTAAACATAAAGCAATAGAAAATATTACCATTGGCCCAGTTCTAAGATTTTTGCCCTAGAAAGGAGGTTAGAATAGCCTAGAGCTAATTCACTCTGGTGTGTTGTATAAGTAATCATGTGCCAAAAAAAAGGACCTTCATTTCACCTTCTTCAGTTCAGAGAGAGGACCAGTTTCACACAGTTTCCAGCAACAGAAATTGCATCAGAAAAAAGAGGAACCAGAAAAGCACACCTGCCCTCTGAAAGGATAATTACTATAGAACATTTATCTTATAATAAGTGTTCTACTGGGATGTCTCTACAGCACAGGGTTGATCTCCACTGCCTGCAGGTAAGGGCAAGAGGACCATAATTCAGAGGGCTTCACCTCAGACGAATGATGACCCCCAGCCTTGCTCATGAGCAGAGAAGATCAATATCTCAGCTACTGCACTTTATCATCTTTATAGAGAATGGGAGATGAATAAAAAATTACACTTTTAACTTTGAATGATTTTACAAGAAACGCTCAGCTGTGAACTCCTGTTCTGAAAAGAAAGTTATAATTATGTTTGACCTGAGCGATGAATCGTGATAGAGAAGTGGTAGTGCAAAGAGTAATGTATGCAGGAGCTGAAGATCTCAGAGACCGAACCCTACACTGTAATGTCATGACAGTACTTGGCAGTTTTTTCTAGTCTGCTTTTCAGTTATGTGCAGACAGTTTTAGAACTAATCATATTTACTGAGTGTGTGTAATGTACTCTCTTAAAAAGAAGTAATTGTAACGTGATTGCATTTATCTCCCCATTTTTGTTTAAAGGTGCTTTGCATTGAAATGACTCTGTATTTGCATATTTTATTGAGATAGCTAGTGATCAAACTCATCAGGCACTGCAATTAAATATTGTGTTTTTCCAGGAAAGAATGCCAATGTATGCAGTGCTGTTGGAGAGAAAATGTTCTAGGAAAAGAAAACAAAAAAATTTCAGGCCTTAAGCGCTGCTTGCAGCAAAGCGCATCCAGCTCCACACAGCTGAAGAAGGCACACGATGTCTGGACTCCTGGAGTGAGTGGGGAAGGACAGAAGTCTCTGAAAGGTGATTTAGCTCTTAACAAATCACCCTCTGGGAGCATCGCAGTTTCTAATTAAAGTGGCTCAGAGCAGGTCCTTGCAGCTTGCACTGATGGTACTGGGTGCTGAGACTCTCAACATCTGAAAAGGGAACATGGCGTAATGTGACATTGGTTCTTAATGTGGTGTCACTGAAAACACGGTTGAAGCTGAAACTCCTTCTTTTGCAACCACGCTCTCTTAACTGGTCTGTGGACATGTAGGATGTTAGACATAGGAGGGAAGCTGGGCTCCTTCATATTGAGCTAACCCCAGCAAATGTCCTTTCTCCTTGATCCTCCTTCCCACAACACTCCAGACTATCCCACACAGGACCTCCTGCTGCCTCTCCAGTCCCACACAAGGACCTGTGGAGGGGCAGGGCTCCCATCTAGAGCTAAGGCTTCAAGAAAATGTTCAAAGACCTAAATGCCTTAAGAGGATAAATTGTAGTTTTTACACTTGGCCTTGAAGCAGAACTTTAACAGCATGTGGGACAGGCTGAATAGCAGCTGTTTGAGTTTTTGAAACGTCTGAAGTCTGAATAGGTCTTGAAATCATTGTACCATGGCAATTTTGGAATTCTCAGGTGTTGTCAACCTTTACTTGTCTTAAAGCCTAGAAATTGAGCAGGGTATTCACAAAAAAGCAGTTTTAGGAACCTATGGTCTCTGACTACACTTTGGGTTTGCTTTCACTCACTGGAGAGAGATTGGCAGGAGTCTCCTTGTGCCCTTTCAGTGGACTCCTTTGTCCAGAAACTATGGAAAAATCTTAGCATATGTAACCATTACTGTGCCCCACGTTGGGTAAAGCAACCATCAGAGTAGGCTTTGACAAGACATTCACTCTGTCTTGTTGAAAAGGAAATATAAGTTTCTGAAAGCAGCTTTGAAAGCATTACCCTTGGTTCCTGCAGAGCCTCAGAAACTGTCACATTGACACTTCACATTATTTTTCTTTCTACTTACATCAATATTTCTAAAAAGAATCAGGGCACATAAAAGCTGCAGACTTCCTGAGGCCTCTTTGGAATTGACACAGCTTTTATATATCAAATGGACCACTTTCCTCTCTTAACCCTTGCTCCCACACAGAAAACCTGATCATCAAAAGACATGCTATAAAAGCGAGCAAGAATCAAGGAAATTAAGTTCTACAAGCAGATACAAATTGATATAGAAATAAATCAATTTAAAAGAGTAACTCAAATCATTCACAGCAAAAATAGTAGGATGTTACAACTTTTAGCTAAAAAATTTGCAACATATTTTGAAGCAGATGCCAGATTTCAGGTCAGGAGCACAGACTGAACTCAACTGCACACATTTATTATCCTGTGCGCAATAGGCTACTCTCGCATTCCAAATGTTGCATAGGCATATATTACCAGAGTTCTCTGATACCCTCTCTTCCTCCAGTATCTTAAATAGTCTTCGAAATCTTACCTTAAGTCAAGATGTTATCCTTTAAGACAAAAGTTTAAAGTTTTTCACACATTGCTGACTTACTATGCCCAATTCAGTATTGTTTGGTGTGGTTGCTCTTAATTAACAGCATCTTACTCCAAAGTTTTCTATGCTTTGAAAACCTTAGTGCCATTTTATTTAATCTTGGTATGTTCAAAACACTAATTCCATGCTGTTAGCAGCGTGGTAATTCACCTACATGAAAAATTGCGTACATATCTAGGGACAATTAATAGATTTTTTTTTTGCTCTATTCAGGCAGATATTCATTCACTTGCAGAGCAGTCATATGAAACAGTTCCAGGAAGTAATATCCCCTCCCCACCATTCCCACTGCTCATATAGATGAAAGAAAATGATAATTCAAGGTCAAACTTTGAAAAAAAAATCCTCTCTCCTTGTGCAAGTACAGGTACAATCAGCAAAACCACACCTTTGCAAATTCCTTTAAGAAATGGCAGCACGAGATATATTCAGGAAGACAAACCAGGCCTCTCATGTCATTAAAGGATGCTGATGAATGATATGTGCTAACACTCCAATCATCTTCTTGTCAAGAAGCATAACATCTGAGGCCAATAACCCAGACACATTGAGGACAGACCACCAAATCTTTACCAGCATCTAAATTTTTATGTCCTCCCTGATATCTGTTAGAAAGGAGGTCGCTCTCCTTTGGTTTGAAAAAAGGAAATAGAATCTGGCTTTCTGCCAGCTGTCTTTCAGAAAAACCCATCCGCTGCTTCTCAGTTGTCTCACCCTCCTCCTTCTTATAAACTAAGCATCAACATTTTCTTTCCCATTCCAAAGCAATGCCATTCACTAATACAAGATGTTTTACAGAAGGATTTTTTACACATTGTAAAACAAACACCTTGGTTCTTGTGTTAAATTTCTTCTCATGTTGTAATACATGTACAGTTTCAGGTTTTTTTTCTTCCTCCTTTACTTCCCCTTAATATATGGTTGTGAAGATGACTGATTACTACTAAGATATCATAGAACACACATGAGACAGATATACAAAAAAATCAAGACTGTTTTCACATTCTCTCCAACTGTCCATTCATTAACATGTTTAGCCACCAAATGAACTGCCAAGACAAGAATGAGACCTACTTTCATTTTTCTTTTTAAATCTGGCTTTGGGAACTAGGAATAATTCAAACTCACTGCTGAAGCACTTCAGAACTCAGGCTCAGATCCTACTGAGAACACAGCAGAGGAACACCTATTCATTCATAAATTTTTACTACTGACGAGAGCAACAAATAATATTTCTAATTATGCAAGCAGGGGGCAGTGTAATGCTGATTTTCAACATGCAGTTCTATCAAAAAGAGAAAGAAAAAGCTCTGAAAAGAATTGGCAATCTCTGTTCTGTCTGTATTTCCTTTTTCCCTATTGCTGCACCCTTTTAATTGCTCACTTCATAGTTATTTCAAGACAAGAAAAAACCTGAAGAGAAAGACTCCTGACAACCATTAGACCCAGCAAGCTGCAACAGGCACGATACAGTGTCCTGTATTTACACCTCTCTTTTTTCCTCATTTCACCTTGACCACACTGTTTCCAGTAAAAACAAACCCTTAAAAAATCCATCCTGCTACAAGAGAAGACAACAGCATGATTCCAAACCATGTGGCCACTAAAAAAACAAGCAGCCCTTCGAGGTACACTGAGACAAAGCACGTCGGTACAAATTTTAAGGGCAGAAAGCCAAACCAGTTTCACACACAGCCACCCACCTCACTCACACCAGCCCACACTCAGGTTTGTAGGAGTACGAGTTACACCGAGACACCTCTAAACCCAAGAAAAAACTTCCCAGTGCACAACTAGGGACCGACATTAGACCCAGGGCAATTCTCAGAGGAGCTGAAAGGAGAGCTGGCTCTGGAGGAGGCAGAGCCCCGCGGCTGCTCGCCGCTCCCCGCCGGGGCAGCAGCTTACATGTGCGCGTCGAGCCCGGGTCCGCTTCACTCTCGATGCGCGGGGCGCGGCGCTGCGCGGGCACGGCCCCCCATGGCGCTGCCGCTGTCCGCGGTGCTGAAGTGCCGCTGTCCCTGGTACTGAAGCTCCGCTCAGAGCGGCCGGACGGGGCGGGCGGTGTCCGCGGTGCTGCAGCCGCTGCCGGAGCGGTCGAGGAGGCTCCTCATCCTGATCCCCCCGGAGATCCCCGGGGATTCGCTTCCTGGAGGAAGAGTCCGCTGCGAGGTTGGCATGTGAGTTGCGTTGTCCTCTCCGTCTTCCCTCCCTCTCTTCCCACACCTCCGTCCTCCTGTAGGTGTGGATTTGATAGTTTGGTTTTTTTGGGTTTTGTTTTTTTTTTTTGCACAACCCCTTCTCGGCCGGAGCTGGTCGAGTGTCCCTGCGCCCTCCCAAGGGCTGTCCTGGAGCAGGCGTGGCGAGAGAGCCTTCCTGGAGAGGGCAGGGCTGCCTGCAGGCTGCCCGATGGGGCGAGGGGCTCCGTCGGGGGCTCTCCCCCTCACACGCTGCACGTCTGCCTCCTCTGGCTGTGCCGCCCCTCTGCTGGGAGTGGTTAGTGGCGCTTCTCCAGGTCTGCTGTGCCCGGTTTTATGTCGTTTTCTGACTTCCTTAGGAGAGCTTGTCTCTTAGAGGGTGGTCGAGAAGGGGTTGGGGGTGGGGGGAAGGGAGGTGTGTGTGTGTGTGTAGCAAGAGTGGAGGGAGGGATAATGAATCCAACACGTAAAATAATCAGTCAATGCAATCAATCCCCTCCCTTGCTTGTCAAGAGAGAGCTGCCAGAAGACTAACTTTATACTGCACCCGGGAGCAACAGTGCACCTTTCTGCACTCTATCCTGAGCAGCAAGAGAAGGTGTTCTTCCTGAACCTCCCCCTCACACCCTAACCTCCCTCACAGCTCCAGCCACACAGGGCTCCCCGAGCCCATGACCTTCCCTGTCCTTCCTTAGCCATGCAACTCCCCTGCCCACATGCTCCACCTTACCCTGGACATGGGGATTGCCACCACATCACACACTCCATTTCAATTACTTGGAGTTCACTGAGAAAGTCAGGAGGGCCTGGATGGGTAAATATACAAGAAAGATATGGATGTTACCAGGCTCAGGGGAGAACAGCATTTTCTGTGTGGAAAGACACAGAAATAAACTGTTGTTTCAACTGCTGTTGAAATAAACTTGGAATGATATATTGCTGCACAGACACAAATCTCTTCTTTAGGCAGTTAACACACCTTGGGAGTAAGAGCAACTCCTCTCTTTTGCTTTTGGACAACTTTTTCTCTAAGCAAAAAAAATAGCCCTCCAAGTCTCTTGGTATTTGTCTGGCCCTTCCCCCTCCAGGGTTTTATTTTCTGCCATTCAATACTTGCCTGTCACCATAACAAACTAATTAAGTATCAAATGTGTTTACAGTTTCTTTCATTGAAAGTATTTATTTACATTTCCTTTCTAAGGCTTGGGAATACTTGCAAAAGGTCAATTAAACACCTTTTTTTTTTTTTAATGAGATAGGTGGGAAGTGGATGTTAGACAAAACCAGAAATTTTTAATTTATTTTATTCATAGATAGTATTGCCAAGTTATCTGAAAAACATTCATTTTAGGGTTGAGCATGTAATTGATTTACGTAAGCATAGGTAATCTTTCTCCTATATATATATTCTGCAAAAATTTCAGAGATGGTATCAATGTACTGCATTACTGCTCCATGTGTCTGCAGAGCTGCAATTATCTCTCCTCATCCTTCTTGGTTCTAACTCCACTGGAAAATATTCACCACATATTTTCATGCACATATTTTTTTTTTTTTTAAATACTCAAGCCCCAGCAATGTCTAGCACTTCAAGTTATCAGAAGGACCTTTTTATTAATCTTAATAATCAACAGCTTACCCACTCCATAAATCTGCAGCTGAAAAAATACTGACAGCACTCCCAATTGCAATTAATTATGTCAGTTTAACACATGTGAAGCAAAAAAGTGGGAAGAAAAAAAGGGACAGAGGAGGTCTATAATGTGTTATTATCGATGCACATCAAAAATATTCAAACTATTGGTGTAGGTTTCTGGTAAGGCACATCTCAGAATTAGTGGAAACCCACAGCTACAGAACCGAGAAATCTTACACCTGGCTCTCTTAAAAGGCATTTAGCACAAGGTTCTGAACTTCTACAAGCTTTCTTTCATCTTGATTAGCTCTGCATTTTGCTATCGCAACAGTTTCACATGAAAGAGTGTGCTGAGAAATCTGTTTCTAATATTATACAAACCCCTTCTGTCTGAAGTCTTATTGACTAAAGAATTACAGAAAACTTGGGGTTTTTTTCCTGCACATCATAAAGCATTTGCATTTTTGTACTCTGTACCAAAAATGTCCTTACCTCATTGGGGACAAGAACAAATCTCACATGAAAGAATCAAGTTGTTGTTTGCTTCATTTCGCCTGTATCTTCAAAACTGAACAAAACACGTAGTAAATGTTGCATCCTACCAAACCCAGGCAAGCATACATTTTCTGCAGGAACAATAATGTGGAAACAGATAAGCAATTCTAGAAGTTGTGAAATTGTATAGTTATGTCATGATGTTGCAAGAATGAAATATGGAGACTTCAAATTCCTCTCGAGACTTGTAGTTTTGAAAGCTTTTGAGTTCTTATTGAGCTCAATATTCTTTATCTTCAAATATTATTTTATTCCCAGACATACTGCAGAAAGAATTGCATGAGAAGGCCTTAAAATTAAGGTAAAGTTGTACTTTTGTTTGCTCAGGTCTGATGTTTCAGACAGTTACCCATGTGCCACCAAAGAAGAACAAAGAAAGATTTTTTGGGGGGAAAGCTTAAATGAAAGGGAACAGAAAGAGTCAGAAATTACAGTATTAAACTTCTGAATAATTTTCAGAGTAGCTAATTCTCCAGTTACTCAGCAAAATCCTCTCTGCTGTCTCTTTATCAGTTCTACTGTTCAACCCCTTTACTGCTGTCACAAGCAGAAGAAACGTGGAAGTTCAGCATTGACTTGTCAGAACTTTTGCTTCCATTGATAAACATTTTTTCATTACAAAACCATTTTGTCCAGAGACTATTGTTTCCTTTAGTCACTGATAACCTTGACTTGATCCTTCCTTCCAAACACAGGTGTTAAGCACCAACTTTTCAAACAAACCATCTCAGCTAAAATAGAAATAATAAAGCAAGAGCATTAAGAGTACAAGCAAGCTTGGTAGGGTTCCATCTTTTTTTCCCTTTTTGCACTGCTCCCTGCTCCTGTTCCCCAGACCTGAAATGACAACCAGAGGATTGGGAGAAAAGCCCAGAGTTCTGCTGGGCTTCTGGAGAAGCCAACACAAGAAAGGTGGAGAAAGAGGAAAGGCTGAAATCTTTAAAAATTCAAGAAGATAATTACAAAACACGTAACATGTATTTCTAATTATTTCTGGGATGTTACCCACCTGAACCAGCTTTGACCCAGGAACAAAAGGCAAAATATTTTTTTTTATCTTTATATTACTTTTACCATCTCATGAATTTTCCATTCTCCAGAGCTGTTGGTTGTAATGACTGGCAGCTTACAAGGGTATCTATGAACAGTAACCCTGTTGACTAATATCTTTCCATATGAAAAAAGTGAAATAAATGCCAAAATATCCTCATATTAGAAAACATAATAAGCAGGATACAGTTTGATTACTCACTCTCTGTCTTACTGCGAACCATTATCTTTAAGACTGTTTTATTCACTTCAGTAACATTTTTTGTTCTTTTAACTGCTTCTTTTAGTGACCTAACTACTTCAGGATAATTTTACTAAGACTAGCAGCAATCTACCCCAACAAAGATAAATTCGATCATAAGTAAGTGATACCCCTCAAGTAAGAAAAGCAGCAGGGGAACAGAAGTGATGGGTTGATTTAAGATACTACCTGCAATAGGATTGGCCTGACAAGTGCCTACTTCTTTTAACCTATTTTATTTCAAGAACAATTTATATGATAATCAGATCTGGTGCAATTTTTTTCCCCCATTAAAAGCAAACGATCCTTACATGTCAAAAAAGAAATCTTCTGTTAATAAACCCGACAGTTAACATCAGAAGAAACTCTGCAATACAAATAATTGTGTTTAATTTCTTATAGAATCTCATTCCATTATAGAATAAAGCTCTAAATACAAAAAAAAAATATTTACAAGTTAAAAAGCTAGGGAAATTTAAACCTGAAAGATAGAAATTCTATTCCTTTCTTTTAATAAACCTTATATTACAGTCTCATTTCCTTCTAAAGGTTATGGCTGGTTTTTGTCAAGGTCATTCATGGACAGTGACATTCCTGTATCTCTCTTTGTAGATACGGCTGCAGAGAGCATTGTACCTTTATTTTTTTGATGCCCATTTTGACAGCTGTGACTGTTCTTTTTTCTCCATTTGAGACGTTATTGGCTGTATATTCTTTGCTGTCTATAGAAGTGCACGGGCACATATTTGGAGGTTTTGCTGCTGTTTCCCACCAACCAGTTCAATGTTCAAACTCTGCAAACCTCAGACATTTAAAAAAAACCAAAAACAAACACGTAGTTTCAATTTCTCCATGTTTGCTTAGACTTTCATTCAACATGTCAACTGAAGGGAGGCTTAACTATAAAACGCCTTCTCAAACCCATCTTCATTCCTTATACTGCTTTGAGCTCATGTTCAAAGCCAGACAGATGCACGCATATCATTACCAGAAATCTGAAGAACAGAGCTTTCCTCTATAATGGCACCAACTGTTGATACTCTGAATTCCTGGTGATTCTGCAATTCAGAATCACATCAAGGTCTGGAAACAACACTGTACAACACTTTTTCTTTCATTTTTTTTTCCATACAGCAGCATCTGGAGAGATGGCCCTGCAGCTTTGTTCAAGATTTCTGAACAGAAGCCTGTGAAAGGCTACGTGCTTACAAACACCTTATCAACTCTTACCCTTTACAACAGCCTTGCTGTTCTCCTCCAGTGTCATTGCTTCTTCTCAAACTTCACCAGTGTTTTCTAGAGACTAATTTTCTTGATCTATCTGTTTTTTTAAAGAGTGATTATTTTTGCTCATCTTTTCTGCATGTAAACCATTGCTTCCTTTCTCCTGAGGGTACAGGTTGGTTGCCAGATGGCGACTCTTACACTTGGGCATATATTAATTCAGCCTTGAACTCTTCCCATTTCCCTCCTGAATCCTTTCCCTCTGCTGTCTTTTCTAATCAGATTTTATGCAACACTTCCCGCATGCTTCCCAAATACATTTGGTTACAAACCCCATGCTATTTTTCCCCACGATACTTTCTCTTTCTGGATCCCACTCTAATTACATTTGAAGGTCAGACCATATGTCTTCCTCTCACAATGATGTCCAGTCTGAACTTTTCTACTGATGTGTCCTGAACTACTTTTATCTCAATCAGCTATTACTCCCTCCAAAAGTATCATAAAACAGGACAAATCTGAAAGGATTTGGTCAAGGAAGTTTTTCCTGAAAAAGGAAGGGATAGAAGCTGAGGAGCAATAGGATAATGTCTGTCTCCAATATTAAAAAATAAAAAAAAAAAAGAATGTTTATTTTGTGGCCAGGTACAGTTAATTGTGTTTCATTAGATTATTTCCCTCTCAGACTTCCTCAGGGTGTTTTTTTTGGTAGCATTTTCTTCCTCTGTTCACAGTATTGTAAATTGGTGTAATTTCAAGGAAAAAGGAGTTTATCCTAATTGCGTAGTCAATAACTTCTAAATCTGTTAATGCCAAATATTCCTCTACTCTGTGAAATGAAATAACTGCCCATGGGACAAGAACTTCACAAGGAACAAAATTGCATCCGATTGTGTGATTACTACAGAGAGAATTCACAGTGATCGATGTGATTTTCCCATATTTTTATTTCCTTACAAGTGTTCCCAAGGACAAGTTTGTTGATAAGACTCTTCCATAAAACATTGTACATACAGGAGATCAACGTAAGACTTATTGCTCCCTCAGTTTCACGAGAATCAATGCACACAATGAACAGCTGAAATAAGAGCCCTACATTTGAGGAATATGTTATTTGTTGTTTGGAGTAAAAAAATCTCTGTATACTGAATATTTGAGAGGGGAAAAAGAGACATAAAATAAAACTAGATACTCCAAGCAAGAACCAGAATATAATGGGAAATCCTCTTTTCAGTAATTGTTCTGTCGAAAAAAAAAAAGAGAATTACAAAATCACAACTGATTTTCTCCACACCACTAATTATAGGTCAAAAGAGACATTTTTTTGCCTCTATGATAGCGAGATACTTTATACCTACTTTCACTGTCTAATTCTAGGGTGTAATGTGTAAATATGACATAATTTTAAAGTGGAAAAATGCAAAATGTCAGTGTTGCAATATGTTTTTAAAATAGATGCTTTACAGAAATGGCCACAACACAGAAAAATTTATGTCAACAGTAAATTGTCAGTTCTGGTTCAAATTTTGACCAGAAAAAAGTTCTTTGACTTTTCAACCCCCCAGAAATTTACACTGTTTCTAGCTCTTTCACAACACTATTTTTGATGCCTCTTAGGAGATGAACACAAACTCTACCAATGACATTCCAAATCCTCAGCTGTGTCATGCATATCCTGTAAGTATCCAATTCAACTGGCACGATATCAAAGCTGTTTTTCTCCTCCCTCAGTTTTCATCAGGGGTAATTTGGAGTAGCTTACTTCTGTAGGATAATTAAGACTATCTCTGAACTCCCACAGGGACCATCACCAAGGCTGAAGAGCAAGAGGACACATGTCCTCCTCATGGCCAGCATGGTCCTTCAGAGCCTCTTGTGCAGAGGCTCCAGAAACAGCTATACTTCATGATTCCTCTCTTTCACAAGGGAAATTAGATCACACTTTGGGATAGCTTTCCAATTTCTTCAAGCATTTGAAGAAGCCAAGAAACAGAACCAAGATTAACTGTGTTTGTCTAAAAGAAGATTTTCCACCTAAACCTTTGTGCACTGGAACCCATACACAATGTAGGACAGATGATGATCTGCTTCATTCAATCTTACTCTAATTCAGAAGAGCCTTAGGCAATACCCCAAGCTACAAAATGAAAAAGCTTAGTCCTTGAAATCAGGTTTTCCATTAAAGTTTCACTTCAGTACTTGCAAGTACAGAGGATTCAGACTCTATCGATGACAGCTGAGTTAGCACACCTCAGCACCAATGCTGTGAACTTTTGTAGTTAGCAACCTGGCTGTCCTAAAGCATCCTGCTACACGTCCTTGGCCTGAAAGACAACATCGGAAAAATATGGTTCTGAATCTGACTTGGTTTTGGCCTTTCTTCCTCTCCAGAGCATTATTGTAAACAGTGTTATCACCAGACCAAGCTTGTCTAAAGCACATCTGCTTACGGATGCTGATGTGATGCCAGAGCTCTCGGAGCTATCAGCTAAAGCAAGCTAGCTGAAGGTGAACTTTCCAGCAGTACTTAAAAAACTTTTAATCTCACAAAAAAAAAATAAATCAAAAAGAGCCATTTCATGAACAAGGAAGTTGTTAGAAACTCTTCCAGGACTGTCAGCAACTGGTCAAAAGCAGTTATACTTGGAAACAGCACAGTGTCATCAGCAGTATTTGAGAGCAAGGCTGTGCCATGGCCTTTTTTTGGCTTTAAGACAGTGACAATGATGAAAGATCAGCTCATACACACATCAATCTCTCTATCTGAAGGAAACAAGTCCTGAAGTAAAAACCCAATTTCATATAGGAGACTAAAATCCCCTTCAGCAGGCTCTAGAGCCATCAGGAAGAGGTAAAAAGATTCAGAACCTGGGCAGGCAGATCTGCCACTGAAAGGTGATTACAGAAAGATTTATTAAGTAACCCTAACTTGGAGAAATCCTACACATTGCCTGAGCCGTTTGAAGTAATATATCTACTCATTGGCTGAACATGAGAGAAAATTAGCAAAGATGCCAGCTCAGTTCACAAAACCACTAGTAAATTCTTTGTCCACTGTACATTGAATTAAGTCAACAGGCTCCAGGCACTGTATTTGTTTAATTTGTTCCTTCTGTCTTTGATCTTTCATCCCAAACATTTTCATCTCTAATAATTTTCTTTCCTTAAAAGAAAATCCACAAAGGAAGGGCCATTCCATACAACTTGGTATCATGTTGAGCATGCATTTTAAATTTGTGGATCCCTCGTCTTATTCTGCATTTATAGCATGAAAGAAAGCATGATGAAAGAAAATTGAGACAACACATCCCTTCTGGGGAGACTCTGCCAATGCCCTGTGTTGGCTTTGTTGAGTTCACACTTGAATTCTATAAGAATAGTAGACAAGAAAAACCATCTCCAGCCTGCAGTAGCTTCATCAGCTTCCCCCAGAAGTTACAACAGAGTTTTTCACTGACATTTTTCTCAGCTTTTGTAGCTCAAAACGAACAAACAAAAAATCTTTTGTGTGTGACTTAGCTGCTTTTAGCAAAAACCTGTGTTAATGTCGTCATTGTTGCGCTACAAAATGTGACCAGTGTACTAGAACCTCAAAAAACCATAATAATAGAAGTAACCGTATGTGTCAAAGAGGAACCTGCCTGTGGCTGAATCCTGGCAAAGCTGGGAAATTCCTTGCTCCTGGTAAATACAGAAGGGAAGTTTCAGGGAAGGCTCCAAGTCCTCCAAGTACACTCACTATGAAGGGTTAAATTATACCGTGTGAGAAAAAAATCAGAAATGTTGAAATATATTTGAGAAAACTCAAAGGCTGAGGATTTATTTCGTGCAACAGTTATCCTCTAAAGGGTAAGTGTTCGGGCATCTTATTTTATCAGTGTCCAGAAATTGTTTGCAGAAAGTAGAGAGTTGCTAGGCCTTCTGAAATGCTTTAATAAAGAATATCCATGTCATGACAGCCAGACTGGGAGCTTCAGATGTGCCTAAAAAAGTCCTTACTTTCTGTGATAAAAAAATCAGCCTGCAAGACACTATACATAAATATCATTACGGTTGTATTTCCTAATCCATCAAAGTCTGTTCTTCTTCCAAGGACAAGTTTATTTGTCCAGTAAGATAACCTCATATCTGTCTGGAAAACACCCACACAAAGAAGGTATCACATAAAGCTTAATCTCGAGACTAATTTAAATAGTTATCAGTATTAGATAATGATACTTGGCTTCCAACATTAAATTCTATTATATACTGTAAGTGAAATAGTACAGATAATAAATTCACATCAGATCTCTTTTTCAAGGCTAGCAGTCAATTACTCGCCTTTCTTAAGCACCTCTTTCTAGTTTGGCTACTGCCTTTGCTTCCTCAGTCTTGGATAAGAGAAACTCAGGAACAGAGCTCTTCCTCTCCCTTTACCTCATCTTTTGTACTGTAGACCAATGCTCCAATTATACAGGATCTCTCTTATCACTCTCAGTGCAGTCCTTGCTAAATGCAGTGAGCTCAGAGATAGGAGCTCTAAGCTCACAATGAGTTTCAATATTGGGATGAAGAAGTTGTAACCTTAATCAAAGCATCTTTCCCCTGTCCGCTGCAAAGCAGGACTGCACCCAGCATTGCCATGCCTTGCAGTACCGACTTGACCATCTCTATTTCTCTCTCATCATTCGTGGTTTCATCATGGATTCAGTACAGACAATGTGCAGAAGGAACTGGAAGCACATATCTTGATATGCCACAGGATGCTGTCCGGGATGGGAAGCATGAGATTCAGTACGGGGAGTTTTTTAACTCTACCATAACTGTTATGGTAAACTATGTTCTACACCTC
>VZTO01010470.1:0-17268 GCA_013400615.1 Syrrhaptes paradoxus | reverse complement strand
CTCTATTTCTCTCTCAACATTCGTGGTTTCATCATGGATTCAGTACGGACAATGTGCAGAAGGAACTGGAAGCACATATCTTGATATGCCACAGGATGCTGTCCGGGATGGGAAGCATGAGATTCAGTACGGGGAGTTTTTTAACTCTACCATAACTGTTATGGTAAACTATGTTCTACACCTCCACTCAGGACTATTAGGTGTGAAATTTTACACCTCTGAAAAATCATTGTCATTAGTAATCTGACACACATTGGTATTATCACTGGGGTTCTTGCTTGGTACCCAAGCAAATTAAAGGCAAAACAGCCTCTTCAGATCTATTTAGCAGCCTGGGGATGAAGGAGTTAAATACTGTGCAAGTTCCTTCAACACCAATTCAACAGGGGACCCATGTAATCCAAGCAACATTGCCAAGCCAGGGTATACATCGCCGTAAATCAGTGTGTGTGCCAATTGACTTCAAATAAATTTCTATTCCATTGCATTTACTACCCCAATGTACTTTGTTTTCTTCATGTGCCTTGAGCACATAATTCTTGCTCTTTACTATTCCGGAAAATGAGCTTTTTGAATGACCCCCTCAGAGCATTTGAAATACACTTTATTTTAGAGGCAGCAGCATTTGAGCATCTTTGTTTCATGATAAAACAAAAATGTCAATACTGTCACCTTTGAGAGTCAGGAAAAATAAGTCTTTCATTCCACCATGTCAAGTACGCTGTAATTCACTTAAAGGTATACTTGGCATGTTCCTATTTTGCAAGGAAGGATGCAAGAAAATCAGATTTATGAACAATGGAGACAGACCATTCAAGCTACATTATCACAAGAAAACGGTAAAAACATTCCTTACCTTTCAAACAATGGTGAAAGATTTGGAAATCTCTCTGACCTTTCACATTCTGGATTTCATGTCATATCTTTTGTGAACCTAACCGCTATGATAAATACTTTGTGCTTATATGCTAGTTCTTAATCTGTGTAATAATCAACTCTGACATTTAAGATGTCTCTGACATGAGATGACTGAGCTTTGAGTAACTTTGTCTCCGTTGTTAATAGGTCAAAAAAGTGCAAACATTTTGAGCAAAAGAGGGTTGACTATTACACACACACACAAAACCCCACCTTTAAAGCCTCGTTACTAAAGTGTATTACGCAACATAAATTTTACACACTGAGCCCAGAACAGCAACTCTTTCCAGAACACATCTGTGGTTATTTAATAGCTCTGCTACACAAAGCCTTGCCTTCCTTTCAGAAAGGGATGGTACACCTAAAGAACACAGACAGGAGAACATTTTCTTCCTTTTTAAACAGGTATTTATTTGGAGAAAAAAAAAGTAATAATTGAAACAGTGGTGAAAAGCAGGTTCTCTGTGTCCCTTCTTATTTTCCTTTCTTATGCTGTTCAGCTCAGAGGTCAGATACACTATTTATTCTTCAGACAGTGCCAGAACTATACAAGTAGGTTAGCAGACTGATGCATGTGTGGTAAGAGCAGGAAAAAATGAAAGAACATTTCTTTTACCAATATAGATCAGGCAGACGACGGTCTGACAATGCATGCTTTGGTTTGCAGACGCAAGCTTTTGCAACGGCAATTTAAAAACCTTCAGTCATTGCTTTTAGCCAGTTTGGTTTATGCTCATCTAACCTGCTTTATTTTGACTATATATGAGCCTTTTCATTAGACCCCAGGTTTTAATTTTCTCCTGAAATTAAAGCAATGGTCCAAAAGAATGAAATTTATGGGGTCACATGCACTCCATACTAACACTGCTTTACCCACACCTGCCTCAGTATGCAGCCTAGGAGAATCCGTGTGCTATGTATCCTTTTAAAAAAAAATCTTCAGATCATTTTTTAAGCAGGTTTTGATTGTTTCCTTTGTACCTACAAACAACTGCTCTCCTAACCAACCCATTCCCATTCCTTGGGCGGTACTTCCCCTTCCTCCCCAGCCTGACCCCACTGCTGCCTGAGTTACTGCGCAGTTCGTGCTCACTAATGTCAGCAGACCGCTTACCTGTTAGAGTTTGTACTACTTGTCTCCCTCCGCTGTGCACTATTCAAGACAAGCAAGCAAGACAGGCTCTGAATGATGAGACTTAATTAAGCTGCAATTTCATTAACTGAGATGCTCCAGGAATTACCCAGCCATTGCTCACGTGCAGCAGGTCATCCTTCCTCCTGTCCTTCCCACCTAGTGGAAGGAGCTTCATTGATCCATTGATCCCTCATGACTGGGTTTGAGCTTTGCATGAGAAGCTGGCTGCTAGAGCAAGTATCTACCTTCTTTCTATGTCTTTTAGGGGTGGGATTCATCTTGCCTAACTTTTGGGGTTTACAGTGCAGAGGATGTAATGACTATCTTAGCTGGACATACACCCTCTCTTTTCTGTCAAAGGAAAGAAACAAGCACTCCTGGGGTGAGATATGCTTTGCTTAGATGTCTCTATTCTGTTCTCAGCATACCCATTCTCCTGACAAGAAATCAATGGAGACAATGATTTCAGGTATAGTTATAGACATCTGAGTCTGAAACGACTAGTTCCACTTTTACAAACTCAAGCTACTATTTAGAAGTTATCTAAACCCCTAATGCTCAGCCTGAACCCTTGCCACTAAATGTCTATCCTGCCTGTATCCATGCAGCAAAATATCCCTCAATTTGGAGAGTTAACAATTACCTCACACTAGAAACAAATTTATTCACCAAATTTAGATGTGCCCCTCATCTTCTGTAGACTCCAGAAAACAATATTCAGGGGGTTTGGATAATTTCAAAATTTCTTTCAAAAAAAAGCACAAGGTGACTCACAATCTACCCATCCTGTTGTCTTCTTGACCCAAATCAAGCCTGACAGCTCTTTTTTGCCTTGATTTATGTTCCAAAACTTTAGAAGCCTTTCCCCGATCCATAATCTCACCCAAAATCTTTCTCTCTCCTGACACAGAACTTTAAATCTCCAACTGCTTTTGGTCCTTCTTGTTAAAGCCAACAGTCAATGACCCATCGCTTAAGTTCCTTTTTCAAGCTGAGCCAGAAAAATTGCTGTCTCAGCTCTAGAAAAGGGAGACACAACTAACTGCATGAGTAGAAAACCTTGTTATTCTAACTCTCTGGTTATACCAATCAGAGACAAGTCAATATTTTGTAAAGCAACTGTCTGGGTAGATATCTGCTGTGCAAAACTATTTCCTGAAAATACTCAAATCTAATTACTGTCGATCCTGCACTTGCGGTTAGCAACAGGCTGCGAGTTTGCTTTGCTTAATGAATAACAAATGGTTGCAGATTTTTTATCTGTTATTATGGTTTCACAGTGGTGACTGGAATAAAGATTATTAAATGGAAATCCTCTTTCCACTGATCATTTGAACAAACAGGCAGGTCAGGTTTTCCCAATCTTTACAAGGCTCATTTATGCTGTCTGCAATCAGTAGGAGATTTGTGACAATGTCCCCAAGAATCAGTAAGGTTTCAAATGAAGCCTCTTTTTTTTTTTTTAAATCTTCTCACAAACACACAGCAGAGCATTATGGGGTGGCACAGACTGACCGGAGGGTATAACACGCATTTCAGTTTAGCACTCCCTAACATGGCCAACGTGCAAACAGGAGCCAACGCTTCCTGGACCTGTCTATCTTGCTCTTGGAGCCATCCCCATAGACCTGGATTGAACCAGCACTTGGAAAACAACATCACCCTTGTCAGCAACATCACCGTGAAAAGGCTGATGTCATCAGTGGTGTAATTTGAATGACGCAGCTGGGACTCAGCCCAGACTTCAGGTGAGGCTTCATGGTATTAAGAAAAAATCAGTGGCTGAGACCCATAAACTACAGCGTTAAGTACAACATCTTTCTATGATGAGTTCTATTTCTCCATATATGTGCATATTAAAGCACTAGAAAAAGAATATTCTGTAAATTTTTGCTATATAGTCAGTCCACAACCAATTTTGAAAGCAAGACAAAAAGAATTTATCTCCCCAAAACACAGATAACCAATCAATAAGAGATGATTCATGAAAGCCATTTGTCTCTTACTCTTCTTCTGAGAAACTTGGAAGGGCAAGAAGGTGCATCTTAAAGAGATTTATCAAGGTGATAATAGGAGAGGAAAGAAATTTTTCTTTTTCAAAGTTCTAATGGAAATCTAACATTATTTCCTCCACCAGTTTACAATTTTATGACAATGCTTAAGGGATAACATGTGGGTTTGTCCACCTATCGCAGTACATACACTACCTTGGAAGCCCAGGGACTATTTACCAGTATCTGTGCCTCAGTGGCACCAGGATATGACCAAAGGCCTAAAATAAACCTAAACCCTGTAGGTAGAAAGACTGCTGAGGCTTTCCTGTCCATCTCTTTTCTCATAAACAAAGATACTGAGTTGGTAACTGGATTCATGTATTTTGATTCACATTTATGACCAGTGCAAATTTTTTAAAATGCTTTTTTCCATGCTTATTTTGAAAGAGGTTAACCATCATCCAAGAGCCTAATGCTTCCTCTGCTAACAGGCTTCCAGGGATGGCTGTAGAAGGTAGCACACAGGGGCATGCTCAGGCTGGCATCAAGGAAGTATGCCACCTTTTCAAAATTATTTTCTTTCAGGAAGAGGGAGTGGTTTTACCTAAACCAAACCCGAGTAATTTCTACAGACAGACATCACTGTGGCTACTTTATCTTTTGCCTCTGCTCCCTTTGAATACTGAATTAAACAAGAAAGATTTCATGGTTTTGTTCAAAGTAAGCCTTTCAAATAATTCTGTTTAGACTGTAGAAAGAAACAACAAAGGAGTAATTTTTCCATATAAAAACACAGACATTATAAGGCTGTTTTGGTATGTTGAAACGAAAAATAAATGGGATTCTCAGGGAAAGGTTTTTGCAGCAGAGAGATGTTTTTGCAGCATTGGCAAAATCCTTGTTGAATCAAATTTGAGTCTGTTAGTGTAAAGGTAGCTGCAAAGGCAGCTCCTGTCTTTAAGCAGAAATCCCAACTAAACATGCAACCTCCCTAGCAGCCTGCCTGCGTACTTCATCTCCTTAAGCAGCAAGGGGAACCCAAAACATCTCTGCTACAACCTCATTGCTTCCTGAGGCCAAAATCAACATACATCGGTACCTGCTGTGTTGGGTATAGATCCAACTGTTCAACTGTAGTAAGCAAACAGGAGAGTCTCTGCCAGCAGACTCACCATTCCTGGGTAGGCAGGTAAACACAGAGATGCCGTTTCCAGATATGGCAACTTGGTGATTTTTTTTTTTTTCTCTTTAAATGACCAGAAAGGAAATCCAACACTGGAGCATTTTGGGGAGATGGAAAGATACAGCTGTAGCCTCTTGTGAGCCTAATGGGAAAACAAATTCTCTATGAAATGCGGAGTGGATAATTATGTGTTGCCTAAGAAAAAGAAAACTGTTCCCTCCTAGAGCTTATTTTATTTTGAACTTAAGCACTGCTGGTGAATTTCTGCCTATGCAAAATGCTTTGAACAGAGGAAAGCTGTCAGAAAAAGCTACACAAGAAGACTGTATACAGAAGCAAGAAAATGCTCCAAATGAATTGGCTTTTTCATCTTGAAACATGGGTATTTTGGAGAAGGTGAAGTAATTATCTAATAAAAGAGAAAGCAACATGCCTATTAAAGTCGATTTAGAGTGTTACGTGTGAGTCAATGGATCTCTTAAGGTAAAAAATTAAGTGGTTTAAAGGAAAAAATACAGCCTACCGTTTCCTAATCGTGTTTCAAAAGATAAATACATTGATCACAGAAGGACACAATGGTTCCTGCAAACCAACAGCAGTATCTGTGTGGGGAGATGAGGCAGAACGGCGGGAGGCTTCTTAATGGTGCTTGAAACTAAAAGGCAACAAAAGTAACAGTGGGACAAAATGTCCTTTTTAAAATATCCCTTTGAAAAACATGCAGAGTTGGAAAGAATATGAAATTCAGACTCCTCTTGAAATGTGGTTACAGTGACAAGAGGATTTTTTCTAGGCCATGCTATCCCATGGTCTGCTCTGGAGGCAGTCAGAAGTGCACGAGTCAGGCAGAGTTCCAGTGAGGATGGAAACAAGCTGGCTCCAGGTATGAAAACCCTGAGGCTGCTCTGGGCAAAAAACTCATATAAATAGTTCAGCACCAGCCTGGATGAAAAGGAAAGAAATTTCTTCGCTGAACAAAAAAATGAGGCAAGACATAAACCCAAGAGAAACTAGTGACAACGGCTACACAATCAACGAAATAAACTTTTACAAGGATTTCTGTATTCATTTTAGGTCACATATTTTGAACTGACAGAATCACAGAGAATTCTGGAGATCATCTGGTCCAACCCACCTACAGCCAGTTCACCAGGCCTGCGTCCAGGTGGCTTTTAATATCTCCAGGGATGGAGACTCCACAACCTCTCTGAGCAGCTTGTCCCAGTGCTCACTCACCCTCCCAGTAAAAAAGCATTTCCTCACGCATTACCAGCCACTGGTGGATGAAGGCTTGGCATTGGGCATGTCTTTAATTCCAAAGGTGTGAAGTACTATCTTCAGTCAACTTGACAAGTGTTTTTCTTCCTGAACTTAGTCTTCAAACTAAGCAATGAGTGCCACATGCATCTTTAAGACTGGGCAGTGGGGTAGGATCTGCTGTTTTCAACTCTCTCACCTTTGCTAAGTTGCTGTTCTTTAAAGTGCTGCCACAGCTACTTAATTTATCTCCCTAGTATTACCAGTTGGTGGGATATTATTTTGTTTTTATGGTTTGGCTTTTTTTTTCTTTTTATTTATGAGTTATTGCTTGGGGCTTTTATTGCTATTTAATTGTTTCTTCTCTTTTGCATGGTGGAAGATAACAGCCACACCGCAGTGATGTAGCACTGGTGATGTCACGGCTGTGTCACACCAGGGAGAACGTCAGCAGTGGATGCGTCACTGGGGGGCTGATGGCACAGGCAGCCCAGCATGTGTGCAAAAAGGGCTGCTAGGGCTGGTAATATCACCGGAGAAGTTGGACCACTCTCTGCTCCAGAGAAATGACCTTTCTTACGAGATAAATGCAGAACACTGAAGTTGCGTGTGAGGACTTGTGCTTTTCTGCTCCATGGCAGCCTGTTGACCTACATTTCCAGCTGAAGAGCTACAGCTGACCTACGGGGAGTTGCATCTGACCTACCAACACAGGAGGAGTGCTAGTCAAATGGACTGTGCCCTTTAAAATGATAAACTGAGCAGGAGCAGCTTCACAGGGACATTTTTTTTTCCTGCTGCCACACATAAGAAGCAAACAAGATCAATACTTAATTACCAAGAATACCTATAGTTGACAATACCCATTGTGTAAGATGAAGTCAGACAAGTCCGTAACAGTTTCCAATGCAACACATGCTCCTTAGCGGCTAAAACAATTTTTTCTTTCCCAATCTCATTTAAGCATTGCCTGCCCCACTGTTCTCCTGGTTCCCAGCAAACGGATCAGCTGCTCCAAGATACAATTATTGTTCAGAACTACAAGAGGTTTCCTCTATTTACAATGTGAAGGCAAGTTTATTTTCATAAACACTAGACTTGCCTGTTTAGAGGTTTGACATTTTATTGACAGCCATACAAGTTGGGTTATGCAGATGGAACAGACATTGCCATTTTTAGGTATAATTAGCATTTCATCTCCTTTCAAATGATTTCATGGGAATGTTCAAAAGAGCACTCCACCACAGTTTTATGTTATTTAAAAAAAACAACAACAAAAAAAATCATAGCAATTTTTAAACTAAGGTTTTTGGCAGTGGTATTTTTTTGGTTTTTTTAGGGTTTTTTTTGTATGGTGGTGCTTTATCAAGTTAATATCAGGCAGCATATCTAAAGCTTTAGGAAAGGTTGATTTCTGTATCTTTTCTTCTGTTATTTAATTTCACTCACAGACTTAAAACTTTACCTTATTAAAACCTTTCTTGCAGAAGGGAAGCTTTTAGTGAATGACATGATGGAAAGGAGACCAGGAATCTCCCTGGCTTTTGCACAGACGACTGAAGATGATTTCCCATTGCCCCTGGCTCCTTGCTGCGTACATACAGCAGCCCCAGACACAGTCCTGGTGAGCTTGTGACAAGCACAAAAGGGGAGAGAATTTTGTTGGGCTGCTGAGGAAAAGGATGAAGGCCAAGAGTCTGTAAGGTCACAAATCCAGCCCCAAGCATCTGAATCTCTCACACCTTAAGTGGACTACTGCAGGAGATTTTTAGCCACATCTCCTTGCCTTGAGAAACATTCCGAGGGAAGTCATATGAAAATGCATCTCCATAAGAAGTTTGGCCTTTAATAAGAGTTTTTTTCCCAGCTTCCCCAATGACCCCCCTCTCTAGGAGCTGAGAACTTCCCAGCTCATGGAGTCACAAGGCTACATGACCATTACGGTGCTTTCCTGGTTACCGGGGGGCCCTCCGAAGAAGTAAAAAAATCAAGCAGCCTGATCCGTACTGAATCCTAGCCCAAAATTCATGATCCACAAGACTTCTCAGCATGGCAAGAGAGACCAACACCTGACGTGGTGATTTACAAAGCTTCTCCTAGATGGGATTTAACTGCAGTTTGCCACCAGCATCAGCCTCTGCTTTAATAGACCCGATGTGTCATTTATGCTGTTCTTGCCTCCCACCCGCTTTCTGCAAAACATGAGGAGTGTTTATTTCACTGTTCACTTCAGTGACAGCAGGAGAATGCCCCAAACACTGTGTCTGACATGTGTCAGTCTAGTCATGGAGACAAATAGACCAAAAAAAGGCAGCCTGTAGATTTAGAGTCTGTAACAGTGGCATCTAATGCTTGCCAGAGGTACACAGCCATGCAGTGGAACTACAGGATCCTCATGCTGTCACAATAACCAAAATAAATTACAGTGCAAAAAAAATCAGCAGTATTTTCTGCATTAAAACAAAGTTTCTAGAAAGTCATCATGTAACCTTGGCTATCCTTTACAGAGCAACTTAGAGAGTGAGTACAGGAAACAAGAGAACAAATGTTCATGGCCCCTAAGCATGTTATTTTTCCTTTTAAATGCACTTACCACTTTGCAATTTAGATGTTTCTGGTCATGCTTTCATTAGAACAGAGCTGAGTGTCAGCTGTCCCCTTGCAAATAGCAATGTCCCCATCCGATACAACAGGGCACTTCTAATACCCTGTGTGCAGGGGTGAGATTCTGCAAGACACAGTCTGTAATTACCATCACTTAGCAGGGAGTTTAAAGGGTTTGTTTGCAAAGTGACCGGTTACTTTCTACTTTAATAATATTATTTACTGATCTTTTGCTATTATTTGTGTTTCTTAACCCAGCCATCAGTGGAAAGGAGTTTTAAAGAGACAATTTAATAACACTTAAGGAGCAAGAGTTCATGCACTCCAAGTGGATTATTTTAAGTTGAAGAATGAACTGTGAAAGGTTCGAGCAGCAGGGGTTCGATTTCCATGGTAATAGGATGTACACAATGGGATTTTACTGGTGTAAAAATTATCTGTAGGATTGTAGTTTCTGTGCTAGATACATGCCTGATACTCACGTAGTTGTCCTTAAGCAAAGGGATGAAAAAATCAAAGGGGTTTCATGCTTACCTGTCACCTTGAGAAAAATAGCAAAATTCAACTAATTCCAAAAGGAGCCTGAGAGAGCCTGAAAGAGGAGCAATAAAATGAGAAGTATTGGGCAACTATTCATATTTATTGAAAGCATAAAAAAGATTAATTTTCATTATAATCAAATCCTCACACAAACATCCATTTCTACTATCGTAGTCCAATAAAAGTAAATTAAACAGTGAGAGAATTGATGGGTTTTCCTTGTGAGACAGATAACAGCCACAAATGAGGCTATGGAAATGAATTAAACTATCAGTGCAGTTCATATTGTTTACAGAGAGCAGGAAAACCCAGCAGCCACGGGGGAACAGACTATGTGCCAGTGGTTGAAAATACAGTAAACTTTGTTCCATTTCTCTTATGTAAAGAAACCTTTAATTTTCTCCATTTTTTTTCCTTGAGTCTTAAAAGATTAGGAATGATAATGTAAGCCAGTGGCAGACAAAGAAAATAGGGAAAAAAAAAATCTAATTTGGGGAAGTTTCAACCATTGACAAATCTCTGCCAGCTCCACATACGAAAGCATCTTTAATCCAGGCTGGTTCTTTGTGCTGCTCTGCCAGATGAGTCACTGATAGATGGAGGAGTTTGTAGTGCAGCAGACATGAAAACTGTTCCTTATTATAAACCAATATAGGAAATTGCATACAGAAAACCTATATTTAAAGACAGACACACAAATAGTTTAATGAGGCTGTTCCTGCAATCCCACTTCAGCCTCACCAGACACAGAGGTTCCCTTGCTCCTCCCAGTGTCACAGAGACATGCTGACACAGCCAGTGACAGAAACAGCCTTTTGGGGCTCCATTCCCAATTGTTGAATACTGAGAGAAGACTTTGTTTTTCTTTTAATAACATTTCTGCCTTAATTACTTAATTACAACCTGTATATGGAAGGAGACAGTGACCTCGTTCAAAGGTCCCTGCCCAATACCAGGCTGGATTACCGGGCTTGCACAGAATACAGCACTGCCTCAAGGCATTTTCCAAACACATTGCTTGGCTTTGCAACCTGGTGCTCTCAAATTGCACTGGTTTTTCCATAGAGTAAAAGACTTAAACTTATCAGCACGTGTGGCTCGGTCAGCTGTTCCTTGACTCCATAAAAAGCAGTGAAGTCCAAGTTCTAGTCAAGTCAGACTCCTCTTGACTTAATAAAGTCAGGTTCACTTTGGACTTCAGCTCAAACGTCCCATCACTACAAGAAAGTTGAAGAAGCAGGTGGAGGCAAGGATTTGTGCCTCGCACAAGCAGCTTTTACAGCTCTTGACCAGAGAGCAGAGGACTCTGGAGCCCCATTCCACTTTGGGATGAAGGCAGTGAAGAGGGGTACCTCTTTGGGAGAAGGAGCCTGAGGACTTTGGCCAAAGCAATGCACTTGATTAACCCTCTGGAAAATTACAGATTTGTGACTCCAGACCTTGGTAATCCAGGGGATTCTGTTCCAAGTATCTGTCCTCAGTATTTGGCTCAGCAAAATGTCCTGCAGAGTGCTCAGGAGGAGCAGCTGTCAATGGAAGAGCCAAGGCCTGATGGAAATCCTGGTAGAGGGACGGAAGATGAGAGCTGCTGCTGGCCACCTCTGCTGCCCCGCTGCGGGGACTCCAGGTGGGAAGAGAGAAACAGCATCACTGAGACATCCAGGTATTTTAAGATATTAGAATAAGATGAACAATATCAGTATGATTGCTCTTTTTTTAGAAGAACCTGGCCCCTATGCAAAGTTAGTTGACTTTGGCCAGGGCTATGTCTTGTTTTCTGTTCTGCTGTAGCATTGGGAATCAGAAGCAGCAAAGGCACAAGGGGTCTCCCACGTTCTCTCAAGACGTCTTGGATGATCTTGGAGGTCTACTGCAAGGGTACTGCTTGTATTGCCATTAGCTAAGGTTAGACTGATTACTCTTTTTAGGGAAACTTTAAGTTCTAGAAGTACATCAGCATTTGTTTACCCCTTCCAAGGCCTCTAATGCAGAAGAAATTCTGACAATACTGTTCTAACAGCAAGAGCTGAAGCTGAAATTAGGAGCCAAGTAAAAACATATTTATACTATGCCAAAATAGAAGTTTCTCCTTAAATTGTTAATTCTTTCCCTTACCATATTGGAAGCTTACTCTGAATTCAATAAAGCAAAACATTTCACAGTAAATTACTTGCAATTGAAAGAATCAGATCCAAAGATTTTTTTCTCCCCGACGCAAGTTAATAAATGAAACAGCTACATGAAGTAATGCAGAGAAAATATTTCTAATTTATGCAATGTTACGAAAGCTATATCCATCAAGTTACTCTGGGGAAATGGACTGTAGTAATAGATTCTCTTTAAATATAGCCAAGAAGGAAATTAAAACTGGCTTAAAATAGAAATTGAAAACCTCGCTATAAAAATATATTGCTGAGTGACAGTGTCCAGATCCAAAAAGAAAGTCTAAGTCCCTGGGAGATTAATGTAAGACTGACTCATCCAAACTATTACATAAAGGTGTATGTTAGAAGAACTGCTCTATAGGACACATTAAAACACCACAGTGATATGTAGCCTCCACCCTTGAATGTTGAAGATGTCACACAGATCTCTCTTTCTTTAAGGAATAACTATTGTATTAGTACAATATATTATTTGAAGTATTTTTGATGCTTGACTAGCAGGACAAAGAGACACTCTCCATGTCACAACCTGACTGTGGCAAAGGTAGAAACAGAAGTCAAACTTTGCATGTAACTTTTGCATTTGCAGCTTTCTGTAGCTAACTGAGCAGATGTTGTCTTTTTCTGTTGAAGAGACCAGTTTGGTCGTGAATTTTAGTTCTTCCCCTTCCCAAAAGGGCTGGATAAGTTTGTAGTAGGCCAACTAAATTGGCTTTAGTTGCTCTCATTAGGAAAGGGACCAAAAAGCTTTAATGCAGGATTTTCTTCATTGGGGGCTACAGAAACAGAATAAGAAAAGGACAAGAGAAATTTTACACAATTAACTTTTCAAATTAGACAAATCTTGATAAGAAGGCTGGATAAAATGGATAAAATAGGCATTTTCAATTCTAGGTTTTGTTCAAATTATGTTTTTACTCAAGACTTGTATATTTAATTCTGTCTCGTTGCTGTGTCAATAAAATGTCACACATCAGTTCTTGGAGTTTACCAGCTGGAAACCTGAGGGTGTATCTTTAAAGGCAAAGAAATGAAATTCTCATATGCTGTACTCTGCTCTGTTTAAGATTCACAGTGAAGAAAAACAGTCAAACAAGAACCCTGATTGAAAAGAGACAGGCAAATGGGTATTCCCGAAAGAACAGTAATAATAAAAAGCTGAACTTCCTGTAGAAACAGCATCCTAGGAGTCCCTTCCTAAAACCTCCTAGGATTTCTCATCTCTGCAAATTCATAGGATGCTCTTGTCACCGTCATGTACAGGCTGCAGAGCTCCGTCGGTGCATTGGAGTTGTAGGTAGTACACAAACGCACGAAGATGCCAATTCTTTCCAAACCCAATACTTCAGTAACTCCAGCTGTGTGATTGAGAAGCCCAGCAACTTGAAAATTTTAAAATGCTCTTCACCCAGAGGTCCAGCAGAGAAAGACTCTATCAATACTGAATTACTGAAACTGAGTGCTGAAAACAGCTTTTTCAGTAGATGAGAACTAAGCACAGTCGTCCAGGCAGCCTCTAATGCCTATATTTAATCTTTTGGATTCAGGCATACAACTATAAATTACTAATTAGAGTCCAAGAGGAGCCCTTAGCAGTTAAAGCCAAAAGTACACACAAAGTACTAAGCATGGAAATCACTTTAATTTTCCAACTAGTTATTATTTCCATATTTCACTGTGAGCTGTTTCAAGTGATGAATAAGATTTTTGCTTCACCTCTCCAGGTCTAGTTAGTAAATCTGAATCTCTTCACAAGCTCCAGGGACATAATTCATTTCATAAGAAAAGAAATAATAATACAAGTAATAGAACCATTAGTGGGAAAAAAGGAACATTATAATTACTGTCAACAATATAGATGTTCTTCATACACTGAAGTCCTCTCGACTTCTCTACACACAGCCATTTTCCATACTTTGCTTTTAAGAAAATATCAAATTGATTACATTAAAGCAATGTTCAGGTTTTGCATATGCTTGCTTGCATTTTGAAGAGATGGAAAGAAGAGAAAGGCAGCCACACTTGGGAAAAATACAGCTTGAGGTCTGATTTTTCAAATACATCATCAAAAAAATGGTGGTAACGAGGAAGAACAAGGGGAAAGAAGACGTTAGCTAGCAGCAAATGTTGTCCACAAATCCTGACTTGCTGAAAACTTGCCTGGAATTTTAACAGATCTTTTAATGTGTTTGGCAAAAACAGGCTTTTCATATGACTTGCCTAATCATCTTACCACCAGACAGTTTAATTGAATATTGAGAATTTTGTGTGTGTTTATCAACTGAATCTCTTTGTAGCATCAGGCTTGATTACTCCTATCAGTGGTCTTCTGTCTGTCTCCCACTTCTACATCACGTCTGCCCCACGGGCCTTTCCAAAACAAGCCAGTAAGCGTAACAAAAAGGGTCACGTTATGCCCCTGTATTCATGTGTGATTTTGATTGCACACAGTAGAAATTTTAGCTCCAAAGTTTAAGGATTTTTATCATCACCACAGATGTTATATTCAGTGCAGATGGAACTCTTGACTCAAAACCAGAGAGGTCCTGCAGAGTGTTATAAAACTGAACCCCTGCAAAGCGTGTAGAGGAAAAAGCACTCAAAATCAAAAATTAAAAAATTTCTTGCAACTGTTTTCTCATACATCTTTGCCTGCACCCTCTAGAGAAGACAGAGCCTCTGCAATAGGGCTCCTTGGCTGCTAGCAGGATGCCCCTTCCAGATGAGAGAAAACAGAGAGGAACCAGTTCATATTCAAACAGCTTCTACAGATTGCATCTGGAATTATACCATCCGGGCCAAACAACTGGATTGTTCATTAAAATCATCTGATTGCCATGCACTTATCTTTGTGCTCACAACAAAAGAGAGCAAAAGAAATAAAAGATGCTTTTTTCAGTCCTTTGTACTATCATCTCTTTCTTTTAGACTCTGCCTATTGGACAGAGATTTTCCCATGATTGGTTTCTTTGACATGTATTTCTATTGCTTTTCATCTGAAAGGAGAAGGTGGCTAAAAATTAAGTGAATTGTTCATTAAATAGCTACCCCTGCTTTGAGAAAAGGTTGTTCTTGCTTCAGATTCTTTGATGCTGTGTTAATGATGTCTTTCCTTCCAGAGGCTTTGTGCATTAAAGGCAAGCTCTTGGAGAAAAAAAAGGAAAATAACCTTCTCCCCCCTCCATCCTTTCCAAGATAGTAATTTTAAAGATAACTGTTTTGAAGATAAAGTTGATTCCTGTTAACAAAAGGCCCATTGTTTGAAATGGGAGTCTGCTACTGTTAGCAGATGATTGACATGAAAACCAGACCAGCAGGAGTGGCCAGACTGGCTGATGGGGATTTGCAACAATAAAAAATAAAGCAGCAATCATAAGTCAAAGTGACTCCACCAAACCATTTCTGGTCTAGAACTATATTTTATTTGTTTGTAATTTTATTTTAACTGTTGGTACATTTAGACACAGCAGGAATGTAGGTCATCTCACATGAAATTACACTCTAAAATCACCCAGCTCCTTGCCTCACCCATCCTTGGTCTGTTTGTAGTTTTTATGTCCTGAATTGCAAGAGTATGAGCTGTAAGGATCATGTGGTGTCTTTTTTCTTCTGTTATCTTTCCCTATTACTGCTAATACAATCAAGCTTACTTGTTCTTATGAAAAAAAGGAGAAGTTGGAGGAACAAGAAAAAGGACAACAGAAATAAAGATATGCCTGGGATTACAACTTATTATTTCTTGAACGCTGTCTTATTCATTCAGGAATATACACATAGGAATTTGTTGGTCTAAGATCAAGAACAACTTCCAGGCACATAAAGAAATTTCTGCTCCTCAGCCCTAATACAAAGGCCAGCACATATGTAAAGAGTTAAGTTCTCAAAAGGAGGTGGTGGTGAAATTCAAGTGACATCTTAGCTTCATATTGGTTTTTACCAAAGGATTCTTCTATGCTCAGCTAATTACTAAGTCTACACAGAGAAAAATACCTAACAACTCCAAAAGTGTCAGCACCCACGATCTCATGGCAGATGTAGAAAAATGACGTGCAACAAGTTCCTTGTCTTAAGGGAAAGAACATATTCCAATTGGGTGATTTTTTTTTTTTTTCTGCAGCATTGTTCACCAATTACGAACATACTGTCCAAAGAAGAGGCAATAAGAATTACTCAAAATGTCCAAACCCCACCAAACATATTCAGATGCAGCCAGCAACACTCAGTAAAATTCTACAGTGACACATAACAGACCCCTGGTAGCACTAAAATGCACTCCTAAAAGGCATTAGGCTTGATCTTTTAATCTTTACTCGTATCAGAAGTCATATCAATCTCAACAATAATACAGATATGAGAAAGGGCAGCCAGACAGCGCTCTTAATTATACAGAGTTAAGGCATTTGAAAGGCAACAACCAAGAACTCCATTAATTAATCATTCTGGTTTCTCTACTCAGCTGCTCTCATCCTCAAAACATTTATATCACATACGCAACAGCCATTACCGTACCCTACCAGAATAGGGGAGATGGAGAAGCATTGAGTAAAGGAGACAGGAAAAAGGCGGAAAAAAACAACAAAGAAATGAGGCTTGGCCATTAATACTAATAGGCTGGACATGGGACTCTGGAAAAGTCACTTCAAGAGGAGTCTGGAAACAGCAGAGCAGCAGCATCCTCACAATCGTACACCAGATACAGGGCCTGCAGGACACTGCCTGGGACTGCTCAACCCATTTGCTGACCCTTGCACTAACCACATTCAAATTGTGTTTGTTTTTTACTAATAAAATTGTGTTTACCTGCCTTCACNCTGTTGCACTAGCATAGGTTAGTGGTGACCAACATGTTTAGGCTCTCATGGACAGTGTGGGGAAAATCTCTCCCTTGTCAGTGTAGAAGCTTCCAGCCTGCCTCAATGAGAGCAGGAGAGCAGCGAGTTGAAGCCAGTATCAGGGCAAGCTCCTGGAGCATTGCCGTCTTTTTATCAACATACTCTTCCTCCAAAGCTGAGTGCAGCTGGCTGCTTCTCCATATATAGGATCACAGAATGGTTTGGGTTGGAAGGGACCTTAAAGATCATCTAGTTCCAACCCCCCTGCCATGGGCAGGGATGTACTTCTATTTAAGTCCTGGGGACATCTGGAGAGCACATCTGTTGCAGAGGACATGTACATCTGGGTGTCTGCAGCACATCAAAGTGAGGGAGCCCCCAGAGGTCTCTAATGTGTGTTGGAAAACAGAGCAGAAAGTCCAGTACTCCTGAGGGTCCATATGCCAGGGCCACAAGGGACAAGAGCAGCAGATGTTTCTCATGCTCCTCTGGGGTATCCCAGCCCTTCTTTTAACCTCTCCTTCCTTCCTTCCAAACTACCAACACTGCTGGAGTGACAGGGGATCTACAGCTGCATGTTGTCCTGAGGTTTTGTGGATTATGGACAGACAACATGGATTTGACTTTTTCCTCCATATTC
>VZTO01010469.1:48127-67318 GCA_013400615.1 Syrrhaptes paradoxus | reverse complement strand
TTGCATCTTGTGTCCATTGCTTCCCTCCTATCACAGAGGGCCATCAAAGATAGTCTGGCTCCATTTTCTCCATACTCTTCTAGTACACAGTTGAAGACAGCAGTAAAGTGTCCTCTTAGCCTTACCTTCTTAAGGCCAAACAAATTTACCCAGCCTCTCCTTGTGCAGCATATGCTTCAGCCTCCATTCATCACCTTGGTGGCCCTCTGCTGGACTCATTGAACTGGTTACACTCTTGTTAGTATAGACACAACATAACTGGCCTGTTGCACTGCAGGGACATATTGTTGACTCATGTGCAACTTGTCCTCCAAGACTGCTGCTTTGTTTTGTTTTGTTTTGTTTTGCTTTGCTTTTGTTTTGTTTGGTTTTGGTTTTGTTTTGTTTTTCATTGTTTCCCCTCTTCTCCCAAACTGCTTTCCAGACATTCAACTCACTCTCCCTTTCAGATTCTGCACGGGATTATTCCATCCTAGGTGCAGACTTTCCTTTTTCCTTGTTTAACTTCCAGATGCTCCTTTCAGTCCATTTCTCCAACATGTGTAGATCCTGCTGCACAATAGACCTGCTCTCCAGAGTATTAAATGTTCTTCTTCAACTTGTTATCATCTGCAAACGGGATGAGAGTGTGCTCCATGTATTTTTGAAACAGATGCCATAAAAAGATGTTAGTGCAAGGATATGGGCAACAAGTATAAAATACTGCATCCTAAATAGAAATAAAACTTGTCTAAGAAAATGAGACCACATGCACCACTTAGATTAACTGTATATGTTGCTGTTCGATCTTCCATATTCTTTGGTATCTTCATGTATTTGTAGCTTTATCTATACACAGTTACTAAAAACAATTTAGAACAAGTTTTCATTTGAAAATGAAAACAGTTTTCAGTACTTTGTTTCCATTCTCTCCAGGAGATATTGAAGGCATAACTGCTATGAAATGGGTAACTTCCTTAACTGTGAGACACAAATGATTCTTTTGTCTACTGCACCACTGACAATGTGGACTCTAGTAACTAAAACTGTTTTACAAGCTTTTCTCAGGTTAAGTGTTATAAAAACAGTCATTGAGCAATAAACACACTGGATGCTCTGTCCTATAATCTTTTTAGCTATAATTACTTTAATTTCACTAGTTTGTTCCATAAGAAAAACTGTAAAAGTAATCAGTAGCTTTCAATATCTTGTAAAATACAACTGCTCTATAAAGAAAGGCCAGAACATTTTCACCCAAACAAGTATCTGCTCATTTCAGGCGTTGTTGAATTTCAGTGTTAGTATGCAACAAAGCTATATCTTTTTACCCACTCTTTTCCCAGTTTACTTTCCTTGAGTAGTTTGGACTAAATATGCCACAGTAAGTATCCCAGGAAACAATGGCATTTAGAGCTACCTTTAGCTAGTATGAAGATGTCATATGGAGTTTTATTGTGTATGCAAAGTAAACCTACTTACATATTCAGTACTCAAAACTTGATTACTCAAACTTACTATACACTGCAATGAGCATAAATAAATATATTAAAATACTGTTTATTCATTTTTAGCCCATTGTGATTCATTAAATAGCACCAATGAAGAATAAAAGTGAGGACTAAGCGTCAGACACATAATTTTCAAGATCACAAAAATCACGTAATTTATACACAGAAGGATGGATACATAAGTGGATGCAAATGTTACCACAAATCTACATAAGGAAATACACTCTTCATAAAACCGAGTTTACAAGTGCACAGGGCTTAGCTTTTTTGTTTGTTTTTAAAAGGGTTTCCTTACACAGCTCAGAGAAGAAAGCAGCATCCTTCAGCCTGAAGAGCTCTGCTTTTCACACGGTTTAGTATATCCCATCTGATAGATAGATCTGATACCTGATGGATATACAACACAGTTATCCTTCCACAACTAAATGATCTTTACTAAGGAGGACCCAAGAAATTATTACTTATTTAAACTGCAACAGTCCCCTAAATAGTGAATGTCTGCCTTCCAAGGAGGCATATGTTCTGCCCCAACAAGCACACATTCCAAAACAGGTATGCAACTATGCAATTAAAAAAAAAAAAAAGTCACATGTACCAGTGGCTTACTTGATTATACTATGGTAATCTAAAAAAAAAAACCAACCCTACCATGCCCCCTCCCCTAAAAAAATACCCCACCAAAACCAAACAGGTTTTTCCAGACCTCTTGAGCTTTTGATTCAGTTTCTAAAACAAGGCTCAGTTTCTGCTGACATATTATTTAAAAATCAGAAATCTGATTGCATGTGCTCAACAAGAACTGAAAAGAATGAATTATTTATTTTATAAGTCATTCAAGATACAGTATTAATTGGTCATTCAGTATTTTTTGCGTATTTAATTCCTTGAGAAGAATCCTGCAAGAGAACTAAAATTATACAAATGCAATGAAACTAACATCACAATTTTTGGTTAAAATATTATCCATGGATCACCTGAGAGAGTACTTCAAACTGCAGAAAAACCTTATTTTACAGTTATATGTTTTATTGAGAGCTTTGATGAAGAGAAGAATAGTAATGAAAGTCTTTTGTAATCCAACAATTATCTTTGTTTAGCTTGTATACATCACATTCTCTGAAAACATGAATTCTAGAGGCAGAAAGAAATGCTCAAAACTCAAAATCCCTGAAACCTAGAGTGATTAAGTAACTAAGAACTCTCCAAAACCAATGGAAAATTCCAATTATCCATATTCCCTTATTAAAGCATCTTTTGAATCTAGTGATGCTAAGAATGCTCTAGTAGCTTCACTTCCAACACATTCAACAAGAATTAAACCAGAGAATTACATAATATCAAGTCATAACTCATAATGAAATTAGGTGTTTGCTAAACAGCCAAGAATCATAAGATCCAGATAAAGATGTAAAAAAGACATTTTTCAAGTAACTCTGTTATGGATCGTCCAGCACTCTTGGCACTTCAGGCATTTTTTCTGCCTGGCAATTGTTTGTTAAACTGTAATAACTAAATTTAGGTTATGATATCAGTGCACCATTAGTGTCAAAAGAATGAATAGATTATTTTTGTCATGGTTCTGCTAAACAGTTTTCTCTGGTCTTTGGAATAAAATAACAAGCATGTAGTTAATCAACACAGTCAATAACTGCAACTCTTTAAAAAGCAAAGATCCTGACAATCATCCTCTTCCCCGAAGCTGTAAGTGTAGCTTCTGTAAATAAGAATAATCAATGGCAGTTACCAATAATTTACTCAGTAGGATTGTTGAAAAATACTATACAGAAATCTGTCATAAAACCCCCATTGATTAAAATGCCAATGAAAAACACCTTGTAGGACAATGTGTACCAGTATAGATTGTAGTTAATTGCCTTCTGTTGTAACCTCTATACACAGCAGGCTAAATTGTGGCCTCAGTTATGTCCCTGTAACTTAGGTGAAGTTAATATGACTTGCATGGGCATAACAGGAAGAAGATTTGGGCTTTGAATAGTCAGAGACACTGTAGTTTGATGTATATGAATAAGCTCCATCTTATCATGCACTTGATGTACTTTTCAACCTTAATTCTAATAAAAACAAAACCTAGAGAAAAATTCACAGAGGCATACAATATCTCAGCCTTTTTTTTCAGAGCCGCTGCTCTGAGGGAATGCTGTACTACATTTTCCCCTCTACAAGTAGACTTGCTTGAGATTTTAAAACAAGCTTTGTAAACCAAATCAAACCAAACACACATGCACCCATGGAGAACTAAAGGGAGGGAGTGAGACACAGGAATAGGACTTTTTTTTTTCCCTAGTCCCAGAAGATTTATTCCAACTCTCCATGGAAGAAAGTCAGATTGGTTTGGTTTTTTGCCACTGAATAAGTGTTATGGTTTAAGGCCACTCGGCAATAAGCACCAAGTAGCGTCTCACTCTCTCCTCCCCTCTGGTGGGGAGAGAGGAGAATCGGGAGAACAAAAGGTTAAAAAAAAGCTCATGGGTTGAGGCAAGGACAGGGAGGGTTCACTCACCACATATAGTCATAGGCAAGAAACAGACTCGACTTGGGGAAAACACAAAAAAACAATTCAATTTGTTAACAGTCAAAACCAGAGCAAGATGATCAGAAAAAGAACTACATCTTTAAAAATCACCTCTCCCCCACCCCTCCCTTCTTCCCAGACTCAAAGGCTTTGTTCTCAATTTCTCTACCTTCTCCCACCGGCAGCACAGGGAATGGGTGTTATGGTCAGTTCATCACATGTTGTCTCTGCCACACCTTCCTTCTCGGGGGGAGGTTATCCTCACAGTCTTTCCTGCTCCATCATTGTGTCCCTCTCACAGGAGAATCCTTCACAAACTGCTCCAATGTGGGTCCTTCCCACAGGCCACAGTTCTCCACTAACTGCTGCAGCGTGGGTCCCTTCCACATAGTCATGACCTCCTTTGGGCACAGCCACTTCTTGCAGCATGGGGTTCTTCATGAACTAAATCTCCATGAGCTGCAGGAGAGCTCTGCTGTCCATGGGCTGCACGGGGACAAACAAGCATCACCATGGACTTCACCACGGGCTGCAGGGGAATCTCTCATCCAGCACCTCCTCCCTCTCCTTCCTTCACCAACCTTCATGTCTGCGTAGTTGTCTCGCTCACATCCCTCTCCTCTCTCTGCAGCAGGTTCTTTTGCTGGCTCCTGAGAAACTCCCTGCTCTCAGGCAGGGGCTGCGCTGAGTCGGCTGGGCCAGGGCTCTAGTGGAGGCAGGGGCTGTGGTGGCAGATCAGGTTGCAGCCGAGGCTGGGCAGGCAACCGAATGGACTGGCCTGGACAGGCCCTGCCCAGGACCACGCTGCCACTCTCTGCACTGTGACCCCTCTTCAATATGCCATTCACAGGGCACTGACTGGCTCGGCCAGAATTTTCTCCCAGGGGACATCTCTGTAGCCCCTCCCTTGCTACCAGAAAACCTGTCACACAAAACCACAACAATATGTAAGGAGCTTTACAGTTTTAGGAATGGTACAGCCTTTACCTTATATTTACAGCTCCCTGCATCATATTAAGTTAGAGAATTCTTGGAGTGGCAGTAATGAAAGATGAATTTCTAAAGATGTTATTTCAGAAAGAATCCACATTCTAATAACATGGACCATGTTAGTGCTGAAGATCCCCACTAGCGGAACATTTAAGAAAGGAATCTGCATATCCTAAATCACATTTTCTGTTTGATTATCTGCCTTCGTGTACGAGGCATGCTCTTTCTCAGACTGCTGTCATATTCTCACAGAACCTTTTAGCTCTTGTCCAGTACTTGTCTCTGGTTAAAAATCTCCAAGACTATGTAAGTGCATCAGATGATACAAGAAAATCATAGAAAAAAAAAAAAAGCATCCTTCAATCTTTTTAATCTTTTTCTTTGACTGTGTGTCCTGGTTTAACCCCATCGAGGAAGTCAGCCCCACACAGCTGCTCACTCACTCTCCACCAGTGGGATGGGGAGAGACTCAGAAAAGTAAAACTAAGAAAACTTGTCGGTTGAGATAAAGACAGTCTAATAGGTAAAGCAAAAGCCATGCACACAAGCAAACCAAAACAAGGAATTCATTCACTGCTTCCCATCAGCAGGCAGATGGGCACAGGGCAAGGCACGGGGTCCATGGACCAGAGCACCTTCTGCCCCTCCTCTCAGTAGCACCTGCAAAGAAACCCCATTCCCGGACGGGCCCCCATGACCACGCTGGTAACCGCTGTCCCTGGGCTGTGAGACCAGGGAGTCGGCATTTACCCCTGCACAGCCGCACCCCCAGGAGCAGCCACAGAACCCAAGGGGACAGGAGTCCCTCTGTGCCCATCCTGAGCCTCCTGCCCTGCAGGAGTGATCTCCCCTCTGACACAGCCCAGCCCCCCAATGAACTTCTCCAGCACCGTTCATGACCATATATGAAGGATGGCTCCACTGCAGCTGTCATGTCACTGTGGTGGGGGGTTGTCACAGAAGAGGAACAGGTTCCCGATAATGTCTAAAAAGGTGCTGCTGCTTCAATTGGCTCCTCTTGCAGCTGGGCTGGCATCTGCAGAGATATATTGCCCTCCTATCATCATGGTCCCCGTCAGTCCCCAGGAGCTGTGGCAGGGAGTGCAGTGCAGCAGGGATGTGCTGGCAGGGCAGGAGGCTCAGGATGGGCACAGATGGACTCCTGTCCCCTTGGGTGCTCTGGCTGCTCCTCTGGGTGTTCAGCCATCTCCAGAGAAGTTGGGATCCATCACAGATAATGGTTACCTGGGAAGATAAAATGACATCAATCCAGTGCCCCCCATTCCTTCTTTCCTCAGCTTTTACTGCTGAGCACAACATCATATGTTATGGAATATCCCTTTGGTCAGTTGGGATGTGCTGTCCCAGCTGTGTCCTCTCACAGCTTCTTCACAAATCCAAAACATAGCCCCATACAAGCTACTATGAAGAAAATTAACTATCCCAGCCAAAACCAGCACACTGTGACATCTCATTACTAAATACTTTACACATAAGACATAAATGAAACCTGGGATGTACACAGTTTAGGAAAGGGGAAGTGTTTGCATTGCCTGTGAGACCATGCCTGTAGAAATTAAAATTTGAGGCAAAATGATATGAAATTTACCTTTCATATCACAGCATCTGTTTCTCTTCCCCTTGGGTCTAGCCCTCAAGTTTTCCTCCAGTCTTGTGGGTGGGGTTTTTTTTGTCGAGTTTTGGGTAAGTATTTCTTGTTTTCTTTTTTTTTTTTTTTNTTTTTTTTTTTTTTTTTTCCTCCTACAAACCCAGAAAATAATCCATTTCTGTTCAGTTACTCTTAGGATACCCATTTTTGCTGACATTTCTTGTTGCTGATGTAAGCTTGGAATATTTTCTGAAAAAAAAAAATTCAAGATCTATGGTAGGAGGAAGACGAAGAAGTATTTATATTACTATTCATTGTTACCTTCTGAGGTTGTTTATGAATGTATGAACAGATGAATGACATAAGCTGCTGAGATCAAGCTATTAAACAAGAGCTGCTGAACCAGCAGAAAATGGAGGAGATGGACTACTGCTGTTGCTAGCTGTATGGATGAAGAAAAAATTGACATTGCTTCCAGGCAAATGCAATAAAGCTTAACATGAGACTGTAGTGGAATGCTATCAAACACGTATTCATCCCTTAGGCACAATGTAAACACACAATCCTTTGCTAATGTGAATTGTCATAATTCAAATTAGCTGGTTCTCTCCCTAAACACTTGGTGAAGAACCTCTTAATATTCACTGCATTAGTGGTAATTCTTTCCAAAACTTGTGAATAACTCATACTAACTGAACAGGTAGATGCCATAGTATACAATTCACAAAAGAGAAGAGGGTTTGGTAATGTAGAAAATATTTTGTAGACTAACAGATACAGAAAAGTAAATTGAAACACGGAAGACTATTTCAAAATCCACAGTATTGTGAGTCATAGACTTTGGATTTTGAGTTTTGTTCTAAAGTATGAAACACCATAGGAACTAGAAGAACATTCTAAAAAAAAATTCAATTATTGTCATCGTTATCTTTTTATGATAAATGGTCAGTCCTCTGTTCAGAGGTAGTTTCACAGGTTCTCAAGAACAAATAATTACTGCCATGTAAGTACTGCTTTTTCTGTGAAAAAAAACACACAGCAAGTGTTGGTGGAGAGGAAAAAAAGAAGGAAGAGAATGTATCTAGCAGTTTTGCATTTTGAAAGGGAAGTGATAAAACTGTTTAATTTCTATTTGTTTTGGTTAAAAAATACCAAATTCTGAGAGACAAATATTTTAATCTTGAGAATAGGTGATAAAGTCCTACAGTTTTAAGTCAGCTGTACAGTTTAGATGGAGTTCTCCCAGGCTTTTCATGCTGAGCAAGCAAAACCAGCAAGCCAACAAACTGAGGATATTAAAGAATACCTCAACATAAGATCATGATACCAGGCTCACATTATTTACTGTGGGATGATAACACAGACTATGGAAAGATGCACCAGAGACCAGCTTTATTATCATTTGAGCAATGCCAAGGCTAATGACACTGGAGAATGTTCAAGAACTGTGTTGGATGCAAACTCTGCCTGGAGCTCCTCAGCAGCGATGCATCTCTTACACTGCTTGGACACTGTTCAAACAGAAGAGGCATCTGCACTGCTAATACACAGAAAGTAAACAGGCTCGCTATAGCCAGAAATTACTTACCTTGATGTTTAGATAGCTTAAACTGCTAGTTGTTTCTACTACTATTAAAAAAATCTGAAAGGAAAAAAAAAGACCAAACCAAAAAATATAAAAGTAGCTTCTGTTAGATAGAGTGTGGTTTAACGAGGGAAAACAGATCCACCACACCACCTATTTGTTGGCAAATTACATTGTAACAGTGTTCTGATAGAAACGAGCCATCTGACCCTGCATAGCAGTGTGTTTTCCCCATGAAAATATCAGAAATCACACAATATTTTAATGAGTTTGGAGGTAAAACAGTGTATGTGTGTGTAGGTGGTTCTAAACCACACAGTTACTGAAACAATGTAGGAAGTAACATTTGGGCTGTGTTTTTCTAAAATACACCCATTTAGGAAGTTGCATATACCATAAATAACCTTATTGAAATCACGGTGGATACATCCACATTCACACCATTTCCAGTAGAAAACAAACAGCCCCCAGCCATCGGAATCTCTTTCTAGTCAAATAATTGAAAAAACTATAGTCTACATGATTTTTCAGCATAGTCTTGCTGATAGACAGAAGACTGCCACAAATAAAACACAATAAGCCTGTTATTGGGTCTGGCTGAGATGGAGATAATTTTTCCCATAGCAGCCCTCCTAGTGCTGTACATTTTATTGGTAACTAGAAAGCAGTTGATAACACACCAGTGTTTTGGCTACTGCTGAGCATTGCTCGCACAGCATCAAGGCTGTCTCTCCAAATTCCACTCCCCTCCCCAAGCAGATTGGGGCTGGGCAAGATCCTAGGAGAGGACATAACCAGGACAGCTAACCCAAATTGGCCAAAGGGATATTCCATACCATATGACATCTGCTCAGCAACAGAAGATAAAGAGGAGGAGTAAAGGGGGGGGCTTTCATTATTTACAACATTTGTCTTCTGGAGCAACTGTTTCCCAAGAAATGGCCTTCTGATAGGAAGCAGAGAATAAATCTTTTGTTTTCCTTTGTTTCAGTGTGCAGCCTTTGCTTTTGCTTTATTAAACTGCCTTTATCTTGACTGATGAGTTTTTTACATTTTATTTTCTTACCCCCCTTCCCCATCCTGCTGAGGAGGGCAATGATAGAGCAGCTTGCTGGGCGCCTGGCGTCCGGCCAAGGTCAATCCACCACACAACCTTACACACATATTTTCTCATCTGAACAATAACCAAAAAGTGTCTTTACACTTTAAGTGATGGAAAGGCAAAGATAGATATAAAGCTAGATGGTTGACAGCTGGTATTAAGAACAAGGCCAGGCACTATCCAGCAAAACTGGCAGAGACATTTGACTTAAACTCTTTGCTTACATCTGATTATCCACATTTTCACAAGAAGATTGGGCTCCCACCTTATTTTATGTCTTTCTTCCTTTTTGCATGGTAAAGGAAACCTTTATCTGAGTTTTTACTGATATATTTTTTCCAAGAAAATGGAAATAAAAATGCAAAAAAAGACACTCATTAGCCTTCTGACGACAGAAGAAAAATCGTCCCCTTCACTGATTCTGTTGCAGAACAAGGACAGTGAAGAGATATTCAAGAGGTTCATACAGGAGAGAAGGTGAAGACTCATGTAATCTCTATGTTCTCAAATACACACTATCAAAACTAAAGCATGGGAATTACAGTTTATAATTTAAATGGATGTTTGCAATCACAGTGGATATCAATATAACGACATACAAAAAGGACAAGTGTGTCTTCCAGGATGGTTGTTCTTTTTTACAGACTTTAAAATTGTAGTAAGGGTAAGTTCAGTTATCAGTCACTTGAAAAAAAAATACCACATACACATGATCCAGTGCTGCAACTACATCTCAGTGCCTATGCTGCGCTTCACTGCTGCGCTTCTAATTGCACAAGCATTGTCTTGCTTTGCAGTCCACACTGGTTCAGCAGTCACTGCCTTCAGCTTTGTTACCTTTAAGATCTTAGTCTCCTGTCTGCGCAACTTGGCCAAAGTTGAACTCTAGATCACAGTCTCTACAGTCACTGACATTATTGTTCTGCTCTTTTTTTTAAAAAGGTACAAGCTGAAGGTTCAATTACAGAGGGCAGTTGCATTGCCCCAGGGGGTGGAGAAACCTACAAACTGTGAATCAGAATTACAATATGCCTCCTATTTCTCTTCATCTAGAAAATCATTGACGTATCCCCCCTACACCACCCCTATACTTAATTATATACTAAGGCATGTATAATTAATTAATTATACATGCTCTGATACAGCTGCACTGGCTGTAATACTGGGAGGGGAAAAGCTGAGCTTGCCACCTGTGCAGGAGGGGAAATAATAGCTCCATTGAAGCTGCCTTTGCCCTCTTTGCTGTACTGTTCTTAGCTTATTCCTTTAAAAAATAAAAAAAGTTAGAGAGTAAATACTTTTTCCAACACTTTGTCTTTATTTTACCAGACTTCAGATCGGACTTTTTTGTTTGGAAATTAGGTGTAGACGTAAAACTGGTTTGTCTATCAGGATATATGTTTTGTCTCAAGGGGATGTCTGACAATCTGTTAACACAGTGTATAATGGAGAGGGTAGGGGGCAGATCACAGGCCAGATTGTTAGCTGGTATGAAAGAGGTGTTAATGCCATTGACTTTAATAGGTCTACGTCAATATCTACCAGCTTAAGATTCTCTGTATCACAGCCCATAGACCGCTTTTGGCTTGCAAAGCCTTTGTATTCAGTCCACAAAGGAACTTTTTAATTGTGGCTATACTTGACAGATTCATAAAAATGTACTATTATCAGTTTACCCAGCGATTCTCTAACATTCCTAAGGATTAAAATCTCTCCTTGGAAGCACACAGAGTTGTGAGAAAACCTCAGCTAAATCGAAGCTGAATTCAGAGCTGACCATTTGAAACTTTCATTAAGCTATTTATATTGTGATACTTGATTTTGAACCCATGCTGCCTTAAATTATTAGCAAGGAAATTTAGCTGTGAAGACCTCACCTTCGAGTAAATCAAGAAAATATGTTGATTTTTTAAAGCAACTTTGTATATGTAATATATCACCTTATAATTGTTATGCAAAAAAGCGGCACAGATCATGTAAATTTTGTAATTCTGTTCTGAGGCCGCTGTCTTATTTGTTATGAGTTCCAGCATGAACAAATCTTTGGGGATTCCTCCTCTGTATGCTCACTGTAAAATAAAGTTCATTAAGTATAGAGAATATCTGATATGGAATTATTGCTCTGGAATGGAGATTTGCACCGCTTATTTGTGAGAGAAAGATGGCATTGCTTTCCAGAAATTAGTAGAGAAAAACCCCTGAATGTTTTTATGGAACTAGGATTGCAATGGCTTCTCTGGAATGTAAATGCATGTTAAATTTGCTTACTCTTCCTAAAGCATTATATTCTCAATAATAAGTACTTAAAAGATATAGTATAGCTCTCCTAACTTCCTCCCCTCTAGATTATAAATCAAAATATTACTAATATTCAATAATGCATTTTTTTTAAATAAGTAGCTGTGGGGTTTTTTTGTGGCTAAAAGCCTTCAGTGCTTCAAGGCTCATCCTACATCCCCACATGCAAGTAGTAAAATTTTTTTTCTTCAAGTAAAAGCTGTGTAAAGATGTATATGCATATGTGAAGCTTAGAGAACAGCTGGGCAGCTCAGAAAATACCAAATATTGTGCAAGTTGGCAATACCAGAACTGTTTATGTTGGAATAACTTTTCCCCAAGAGGTGGGTGCACTTTGGCAGTCAGTGAAATGATCCCCAGATATCTGTCACTCTCATCGCTGTTGAGATATTAAACTAATAAGTACCAAATTCTGGCTCCAGAACATACACATTTCAAAAACTGACCTCAGTGGGGAACAGATAATCCTCTGAAGGCAGAATGAGTCAATAATTTTATTGAACACTCTTAAAGTTGCACAGATTTATTGGGTAGTATGGCAAAAAAATTAGAATGGCAAAGTTTTACTATTATTAACAACAGTGTTATCCTAACATAAAAAGTTTCAAAAGTAATGTATGTTTATTGCTAAACTCCTAAAGCTTTCTGCAATTACATTTCCTGCTCCGGCAGGGGGATTGGACTAGATGATCTTTCGAGGTCCCTTCCAATCCCTAACATTCTGTGATTCTGTGATTCTGTGATTTTTAACAAAGTGTTTTTGGAACCAAATTGACTCTAGAGACTAGTGTCAATTTCCTTTTCTCTTCATTTTTTAACCAGTAGGGCTCTGCTGATGGAAGTTTTCCTGCTTTAATGATGCAGATGTCTACCACACCAGAGGAAAGACAATATTTTTTTTTTTGCTCTTTAAGAAGTGGATATTGTAAATCATTAATATACATAGCTAATATTTATTTCAGAAAATGTTACCAGTCCCTAAATTCAGAGGGAAAAATTAGAAGAATAATCCTAAATTATCTCCCTGTCTATTATTCTTTCTTTGTACATGACAGATACTGATATCAATTGAGCCAATTTAAGATGATGGTTAGTGAAATTTTAGTGTGCTTAATAATATTTGGGTCTTAACATAAAAATAATTACAAATATCTGGCTGTAAACTTCAAAGTTAGAATATAATTTCTTTAAGTCTTTCTGCTTAATACAAAACCTTTTTTTTAACAGATTAATGTTATACTCTCTTCCTCTTCTACCAGCAGAAAAAATTAGCTAATTTAGTATTTCAAGAAAGAATATAAAATTAATTAAACAAAAGAAAAACGTTACACATTAACACACATATAAGATTGTGCAACAGTTCAGAACTTTACCTTTCTAGTCTATTTCACTCTAACTATACAGGTAAGAGCATTATGAAGACTGTCTGGAGCAAAACCTGAACATAAATTTTGAGCTTTTGTTTAAGCTGCTACTCTATTGTAACATGTATATGTTTCAGCTTTTATGGGCAAAGACAAACAAAAAAACCTGTCTCAAGCTGAAAACTCAAATATACTCAGAATTTTGAGTGGAGTCAAATCATTCCCAAAGCTTACCTAAGAATAAAAGCAAACAATTTATTCCACTTCTCATGTAGAGAAAAACTTTTTCAATGGAAAATTAAATGCTATGTCATTTTATCCTTTTACCGATCTAGATAAAAAAGAAAGTCGAGTTAACTGTAGTAACTAATGAAATGTATGTTTATACTTTTTACTTCTTTCTGCAGTTAAAGCACTAGTTGCAGCATTAAATCCTGTTTGAACAAACACAGAACATGTAATACAAAACAACATATTTCTCAGTGGTATTCTAAGCCAAGGCACATCTAAGCAATTCTAATGATGTGTAAGATGGTATCTGTAAAGTAAAAAGTAGTAGTCTGTGAAAGCTGGTGTTACTTTAAGGAATTTACAACACAGAAAACATTCAAGAAAACCCACAAAACTGTTGGTGTTTGAAACTTTTTTCCCTTATGTGGTAAAAATGTTTCTAACCAGGTTCATTTCACAGCTGTTTCTGGCTTTTGTCATATCTGAGATGATGCAATGGAAAGAAGATTCTAAGTGCAAATACTGGGCTAAGTTATCTTGTGCAATAGTACGTGTATACTTCTCATCTTTCCAGTCTTTTTCACAGATGATGTTTTTCAGAGTCTTTCTGGCTCAGTTCAGAAATCCTCACCTCAGTTTTCCTCTGACAGCTGTTCGGCAATTTGTAATTTACTAGGTAGCTGGATAAATGCAGAAGGACACCATTCCAGAACACACCACATTACAACACGACCCTGTCATTCCCTTTATCTGCACCCTTTCAGCTACTCGGTTCACCTACTCCTGTACCAAAGACAGTTTNAATTATAATTCCTCAAATGAACAGTCCCACTGTTTTTTGTAACTGGTGCTTTCTTTCACTTAGTCTTCCTCAAGTCTGCACTCTCTGAGGCAAGTAATGTCTTGATTTAATGTTAACTACCTGATTAAACAGAACAGGTCTTGTGGCTCCTAGGCATTTTCAAGAGGGCCACTAGCATGTTATATGCTCTATTGAACACTCTTTACAGAATCTTTTACTGCAAATAGTAAATACATGCCTGGAAGTGAAAGAAGCACTATTCTATTCTGATTCTGTTCAAACTTTTTGCACATTCAGATGCCTAAAATATCTGATATTTGTTTTTCAAGGAAGGTCACAAGGTCATGTGGGAAGTCAAGATATTCAAAACCAAGTCAGAGAACTAACCAATGATCCAGTATTTTTTGTAGGTAAGCACCTCAAAACCCTCAGTTTTTCACTCCTGCTTTTATTTCTTTCCAGCCACTTTTTTTTTCCTGCTCTGTGCAGTTCTCAAATAGTTGTTTTCTTGCACAAAAATTATTATGGGATGGTTTGTGGGAATATGGATCCTCTGTAAATAATACAGTCCCTGTGTCCCTGGAATGGAAACAGTGCTGTGGCATCTCTTCCCAGCCCATTGTAATCTGCCGCCTGTCCTTAAATGGAAAATTTCAGAGGNAAAATCAAAACTCATTAAAATGGATGGCTCCTACCTGTGTCAAACTGGCTGGGTTGTCTCCTTCCATGAATCAGTTTGCAGACGAGGTGATTCTAAGAACTTCTAGGAGAGCTGAGGACCTGCCTCAAAGTTAGGAAGAGTGATGGTAAGTCAGTCTAGTGCAAATAACTTTCAAACCAAGATATTACTGAGGTTCGGAGATGCATTACACTTCATAATTTATGAACCTAATTTTTTTTTTCTGATGGAGATTGATAGCTAAAATAATATAAGGAAGCTTGTTGTTGCAAGATTTCCTGCCTGCTTATACAGATCCCTAGGTTTGCTTAACTCACAAAACTGACCCTGAAATAGCCTGAACTTAGCACAGACAGCAGGAATTAAGGCAGTCACCAGGTTCTGCGTAACAGAAATTCCCCACTTAAGCTGTGCTGTCAATTAGATGGGTCCCACTGTAACAGTGTGTCTTCTGTCAAACATTTCTGAATAGACCCTTGTTCTGTTTGATAGTTTCCTGAGGGAGTTTATCACAGTTCTGATGTACAGTAACCTGATAAGCCTTCATTTAGCCCCCTTCTATCACTATTTAACCTTAACATGCATCTAGGGACTACCATCAAAATGGCAGGGTTTTGTGGTGATGGAGTGCTCACCAGTGGTTAAAGCAGATTAACCAAGTGTTTTTGTTACAGAATAGAGCCTGCATCCCACAGTCTTGCTAAATCCTTGCTAACAGGAGTTTCATCACCTAAAAGGCTAGCTGTTCATACATGATAAGGTTTCTAGGAACATAAAAGTCTCTAAATGAACCAATTCAGTGAGACAGGAATGTGTAAGGTGTCAGCATTATTATCAGATAATGCTTTAACTGACTATCTATATTTGTCTCTGGATAGTAAGAAAATATTTTATTAAGATCATGCTTTAGAAATTCAGTTCAGCTATTTTATGGAGGAAAAAAAAAATCAGCATTTCAGGTCAGTATATTTATTGCTAATGTTATTTAAATCTAAACAAAAAAAAGAAAAACCCTTAACCTTTAACAGATGTAAGAGTATGTGTAGCTAAAAATTCCTGAAAGCTCTTTAGTTGGTTCAGAAAATGTTGAGATCAACATTTTAAACTATTGAAAAGTTATTAATCTGTCAGTCAACAGTAGAGGATCAATTGTATAATTTTCTGGAACTAAAGAGATCTGTTCAAGGAGATAAAAAAGCATGCCAGACTGTAGGATCTTTCGATTGAGTCCAATACAGCTTTTGGATTTATAATGTTAAAAAAAAAATATATTATATAGTATATACTTTCTACTGCATATAAATAACACATATACATCTCTATATGTATAATTACATGTGCATTTGTATAGTAACTACATAAGAAATTAATTATTGATTTTATAATAAGTAACATTATTGTAACTTATTTCATGGCTTATGAGAAAAAAAGGTTTTAGACATTGGCCTTTTAAATCACAGTTTTGAACCACAGTTTTGAGGACTTTAAATTTTAATTAATTTTTTTCAGAATAAAAAAAATCAGAAATAGCAAATCGTAGGTTGTGATCTAAGCCATAACAGGAAAGAGCTGTTTCCAGTATCCATGATGTAAGTGGTTACTAATACATCCGTGCAGCTGAGGGCAAGGATATGAAAAAGAGAACTAAATAAACTACATTTCTAGGACAGTAACTTGGTTGTGACTCATGGTCATAAAAGCAATAACTTTCTGATTTCAACAGGCTAAGGAAAGAGGGAGTGCCATTTCTTCAGTTTTGGCAGTTGAGGATAGTAGTAAGGTTTCTGAAGTTACTATGCCACATGGACTCTTTTGTGTACCCTAAGCTACTTCTTGTGAGTAGAGATAAATGGTAACAGAACCACATAGTGATACATTTTTTTGTGATTTTTGATGTGGTTAGCATCTCCTCCCATGCTTTCCCAGTGATCAGATACTCCATAACATTTTCACTCTACATATTTTTGGCAAAAATAGTTAGGGCAACAGTGAGTTGATTGAGATCTTTCTCATCGGGTAGTAATCTTCATGTAGTGACATCCTGAAAATGGATAAGGATTACAAAAACCTGATTAGGTTTTCCTCATGAAAGAATTTATAACTATTTTATCTAATGTATCAAATTTTGGAATCAGCATCAGCCACTGATGGAACAGACACATTTTTCAAGAGTACGGGAGCAGATGTAGGAGTCAAACTGAGCCAAGTTTGAAGATAACAAACAGCAGGTATTTTCTTTTGAGAACTCTGTTTGTTTCCATGGAGAGGGGGAAGGGAACAACCCTCTTATTTTAAGGAATTATTTTCTAGTAGTAAGACACAGAGATTACAACAAAAGATTTTCTATGTTATACTGCTTTGCCTGTGCACATGAAGTACACCATGACACAGATGAAATATATTAATTTGTCAAACCAAGGTAAATAATTTATGTACCTGAGACATGAGTTGGTAGGTCTGGTTACTTTGACATTTATAGAGAAAAAAGTTAAAATTAAGATGAATCTCCATTATCGTAAACTATGTATAGTAAAGCTCAGCAGTGTCTTATTCTGTTAGTCAAATAAAGTGCTGCCAGCTGATGTCCACAAAGTGCTTTTGACCTGGCTCACCCCTGTATGAATAACAAATATAAAAATTTATTTTGTATAATTTGAATCTAATTCTTTGAGGGTTCAGAATAAAATGTGTGTTATGAATGAATGTTTTAATACGTTGCAAATCATTCTATGGAATTTTCTGAGGGGAAAAGTTTTTTATATATTTATCATAACATTGATTCTTTGATGTAGAGTTGATTCTTCAGGCTCTGAAAGTCCATTATAGTTATAAAAGAAAATATCTATTTTTAACACTGCTTAATGAGTGAGTACAAGGTTTTTTAGCTAACTTCTAAAGTGTGATTGCTTTGATGTTTTAGCTATAGTCCTTTGGAAATGACAGCTTGCAAAGAAACACAAGAAGAATTCAGATTGTAAATCTCCTGAGAAATAATAAGGAATAAGAGTTATTCTTTGGCTTCAGGAGACATACCACTCCACTTTATGTTAAGACACAGAATGCAGCCCTATGTCCTGATTAGTCTATTGTAAATTGGTCAAAATTGTAAACTTATACCCACATAACTTTATATGAAAATAGATTTGTTTGCCTTGTTCTGTAAATCCTATCACATTTAAGTGGAAATTGAAAAGCTTTGTACTCCTATTAAACACTATGTCAAGGAGATAATAAACAAGCATATAAAAACTAGAAGTCATCAGCTCATAATGCAGTAGAGACCGCTTGAAAGTTATTTCCTCTCTTGAGTGATAGTCACAGAATTTGAGAATTGGTCCAACAGCTAAATCAAGGAGATCCATCTTAATTCTTCCTTAATTACCTTGAAACCTTATGCAGTATCATATGAAATTTAATTGGCAGAAAAAACTTCTGGACAACTATTTGAACCTGTTCCTTATTCCCTTGCTCTTGTGGGCAAAGGATTACTCACTGGAAAATTCTCACTTGTTTCAATGAAACTAGTCATGATTTAGTGCTATACAATGGAAGTAAGACATTTTCAGTCTGGTCATTTGCCACGAAATATTAATACATATAAAAAGCATTGATTCACATTTATATGCTTTTGGAAGTTTGGCCTTTTTAAGTAGGGCTTATTGTTTGTCAAAGGAAAACAGCGGTGCTTGCTGTTCAAAGACTTTATTCATCAAGATCTCTAGCAGTCAGTAAGAACTGTAGGTTACCGGAAACCAAAACAAAGAAATCCGTGGTCGCAATGTCTAAATAAGGTTTGCATTAAATCACCCCCATGAGTAAGTCTTAAATGTCTAATATGCCTCACACACTCTTCACAGTTCTGTGATGATGAGATTTATCTTCTGGACTGGTTCTTGGGGTCTTGCTACTTTGCTCATTTGTTGTATATGACTGATACTATTGCAATTTCTACATGACTAAGGCTATGTAAACCATTGCTTTTTTTTGTAACTTTACAACATGCAGGTGTTCAGGGGTTTTTTTCCCTTTTTTTGTGTCTTATGGAAATTAGAGATAAAAGAGAATGTTGGAGGAAAAAGGAAAGCAAGAAAATGCTATTTGAGAAATGAACAACTGGAAGTGGCAAAATAACAACTGTTAAACAACAAACTAACTATAATTTTCTGTCATTCTTGTATATGCAAAGTATTACCTTATCCATTTCAGATTCAGTGAACATAAGCGTGGAGTGACGGGCTATTTGGCATGACTATGAAGAGCAGAAATTGTTACTTAAGAGGTTTTTAAGATCAACCATACACATATATCCTGATGTTAATTTATTGATTATAACATTTATTTAGTAACTAAAAACTGAGAAGACTTTCATACTTGCTATTAGTGTAATTTTATTTAAATTTGATATAAGACAAAATATTAAAACATTTTGCATCTGCAAATAGTGTACATATTTCAAACTGCAAGCTTCCATTCCATGAACAATGTCTCAAATAGGTTAAAGATTCAAAGTC
>VZTO01010469.1:0-48095 GCA_013400615.1 Syrrhaptes paradoxus | reverse complement strand
GGTTTTGAATGAACAAACCTTTGAATTTCTTACAAATAACACAGTAAAGTGACACAATTACCATCTGGATTTTTAATTATCTTTTAGGAAAGGGTTGCAGAGGAATTCCTTGATATTTTGAAAAACCACAGTCTTTTATATTCAAAACCATTATTCAAGCTCCTTACTCCTTCCAACCATCTCTACAACTGATTTTTGCTACTTCAAGCCTCACGAGGAAGACTGGTTTTGTCTTCTTAGAAGCATGGCTATTCACAGTTTAATTCACAGATTGGTAATCAAAATTCCCAGGAAAGAATTCTGAATTTGCTGTCCTCATTTCTGTCTTTTACTCAAGTTCAGAAAATATTGCTACATAACAATGCATGAAATAATTACCAAAGTTCACATTCAGAGATGATCACTGATCAGAACTCCTAAAAATGTGTAAGCAGTGCTCTAACAAGCTTTGTACATCTAGTGGAAATTCTTATACACAAAGGGGAATGAAGGAACAAATCTAGCAGTTGAGACACCTGCTATGTTCTTTCAGGAAAAGCTGTGAGATGATCTGGTGTTCATAAGCATGGTGAGTTTCAATAAGCAAGATGGAGAGCTTAAAAGTAGTCCAAATAAGGTGTTGCTTGTAATTTCTTGCCTTGCCTATTGAAAGCCCTTGAACAAGAACCATCTGTGAAGTGAACTTTTTGTGTTGGGCATTGGTTACACTAATCATGAATAAGGGGTTGAACAGGATATCAAACTTTGAAAATATGGGTTAAGTCACTATTGATCACTTTTCTTAAAGAAATGCCACAAATGATGAAATAGAAGCAGATTGTTTTTCCAGAAAAATATTTTTTCACTAAGAAAATTTCTCTAGAGTAGAAAAAACTACTTAGAATTTGTGCTGGGAAAAAAAAAAAAAAAAAAACTAGATAAAATTTAAGATTTTTTTTCAGTGTTTTAGAAGAAAATACTCAAATTCACATTTCAAATAATGTTTTAATTAGAGGTTTATTGGCATTTATTTAAAAATATATAAATATGCAGGAAAATAAACCTGCTGGAATTCAAAGCAAGATGTATTTCCTTCCCCATTTTTTCACTAAACTGCTAAAAAAATTCTATTCAGGTAAAGTCAAACCGTTAATCAGACATAGTATACATTTATCATAGAATCATGGAATCACAGAATCATACTTTGGGTTGGCAGGGACCTTCAAAGGTCGCCTACTCCAACCCCCCTGCAATGAGCAGGTACATCTTCCACTAGATCTGGTTGCTCAGAGCCCTGTCCAAGCTGACCTTGCATGTTTCCAGGGACAGGGGATCTGCAACCGCTCTGGGCAGCCTGTTTCAGTGTTTCACCACCCTCATAGTAAAAAAATTATTCTTTATATCTAGTCTGAATCTACCTTCTTTTAGTTTAAACCATTACCCCTTGTCCTATTGCTACAGGCCCTACTAAGGGCTTACTTATGGTGTTATTAATTTTTCCTGCCCATATTGTCTAGCTTGTGTTTCCTCACGTTTATTGTGTATCTTAGTCTCTCTGGGATACTGTGAAGTCAACATTGCTAGCACTGCTGCCCATATATTGACAATACTAACAAAAAACCTTTCTGTTCAATAGGATAATTTCTTAGGGTTATATCTTGGATGAGAAGTGCATAATTTCAACTTCTCAGTAAAAGGAGAAGAAGACAGTTGTTATTTTTAGCTTACTCATTAGGAACTAACTGAAAGATGCACTGTGCATAAAGAAAGTTCGGAAGAAAAAATGCAAACTTGTCTTTAGGAATTGTTCTAAATCTTTCACTGTGTTAACAACACAGAAATCGCCTCTATTTGAAATTAAACTGATGGAGATATCAAGACAAATATTTGACCACTTTTTTTAAGCAGAAAATAAGGAAAACATTTAAAACATTCAAAATGTTAAAATTGTTCTTAGACTACAAATAATGCATTAAATCACAAATGCATGTGTTTGTCCTCTGTGGGATATCATCTGCAGCATTACTGCCTGCCAGGGTTACTTTTCATGTTATGTTGCTGCTGGTTTTTTACTCACAATATTTTCATCTGAATTTTTATGTGATTTTTCTCAATGCACTTTCTGAGCACAAGGGTCAAATTAAATTTTCAGGTGTCAGCATTATCAATTTTGAGTAATCCTATTGATATAAAAGTTACCACAAATTTAAATGAACCTCTGAACCTCACTGGAGGTAGAATATGAGAAAGTTCTACAAACTGAGGATATACACAGCCAAACACTAGATACTTGGCTCTCAAAACTGAATAATTGTTCCTGCAGCATGAAAACTGATATAGAATAGTTTATAGATGAAAAAAAGATGTTTTAGATGACAAAAGATGATTATTTTGTCCTTCCTTGAAGATTTAATATCTTGCAACTGACCAAGGACAAAGAATTCTACTTTTTTATACCACAATAATAATTCAAACTTCCTCAATAGATTTAATGTTGCTTTACCTAATAATTGCAGATAATACTTAATTAATATAGTCATCTCTCTATATAAACGTATAAATCTATGAGTGTCTGTGCATAGATAAGAGAGTGAGTTTATACAGGCATATACATAAGCCTCACGGCTAAGATCCAAAACAGAAGCAAAACCACATTGTTTCCCTATTACCTTTCAGAAATTCAGAGAAAACAATCCAATTTTTTAGCCATTTGCTTCATATTTGTGAATAGGGTAAACTATCTCACTGAACAGCAGAAATCCGAGTATAAAGTTTGAGGCTTCTGACCAGGATTTTCTTTTTTTATTTAACGAACCCCTTAAATTTNATCATCTGCAGCATTACTGCCTGCCAGGGTTACTTTTCATGTTATGTTGCTGCTGGTTTTTTACTCACAATATTTTCATCTGAATTTTTATGTGATTTTTCTCAATGCACTTTCTGAGCACAAGGGTCAAATTAAATTTTCAGGTGTCAGCATTATCAATTTTGAGTAATCCTATTGATATAAAAGTTACCACAAATTTAAATGAACCTCTGAACCTCACTGGAGGTAGAATATGAGAAAGTTCTACAAACTGAGGATATACACAGCCAAACACTAGATACTTGGCTCTCAAAACTGAATAATTGTTCCTGCAGCATGAAAACTGATATAGAATAGTTTATAGATGAAAAAAAGATGTTTTAGATGACAAAAGATGATTATTTTGTCCTTCCTTGAAGATTTAATATCTTGCAACTGACCAAGGACAAAGAATTCTACTTTTTTATACCACAATAATAATTCAAACTTCCTCAATAGATTTAATGTTGCTTTACCTAATAATTGCAGATAATACTTAATTAATATAGTCATCTCTCTATATAAACGTATAAATCTATGAGTGTCTGTGCATAGATAAGAGAGTGAGTTTATACAGGCATATACATAAGCCTCACGGCTAAGATCCAAAACAGAAGCAAAACCACATTGTTTCCCTATTACCTTTCAGAAATTCAGAGAAAACAATCCAATTTTTTAGCCATTTGCTTCATATTTGTGAATAGGGTAAACTATCTCACTGAACAGCAGAAATCCGAGTATAAAGTTTGAGGCTTCTGACCAGGATTTTCTTTTTTTATTTAACGAACCCCTTAAATTTGGTCACACTGCCAGTGAAGTCCCGTAACAAGGGTTACACTATAGTATATATTCTACTTTTTACTGCATATTAAATATATGCTTCATTGTTAATTATCTTATGGAGTATGATCCATGATCTCTGGTACTTCCAGCCATTTATGGTCTGTATGTTTATGATCATCACTGCAAAGCAATAATCCTTTGGAACTGAGTTTGCAAATCAATAGTTTTGGAGGACTGTTCATTATGTATTCCCACATCACTTGCAAATCTGAAAGTAATTCCATACAAACTTGCACTATTTACCATTGTAAAGACCTTTGCTAGGGCTTCAGGTATATGTTGATATATTTTTCCTGCCATGGTAACACTTTCATATACTTGAGTTTCATATTCAAATTAGACATATTTTAAGACCTAGTTAGGTAATAATCATGTAAAGTTGTCAGAAAAGCACTTTATAAAAAAAGGTGGGGCTTTGGGTTTTGGTTTGATTTGATTCTCCAGAGAAGCAGGTTTATCTTTGCATTTGTCTTCAAAGCACATGACAGAGTAGTCCCTAATTTTTCCTCTTCAAAAAGCTTCTGCTCAGTGTTCATCAAGGAAATCTCTTTCCAATCAACAGGAATCCACACACATTCACAAGGCTGGTAAAAATTCCCTCATGGTAGATGAGCAGTGTTAGTACTTTTAGCTTTGAAATGAGAGTTTTCTACTTCTGTGCTGAAGCTTTTAACAAAATGTAAAAAATATTTTGTTGTTTGTGGACATGAACAATAGGTGATGGTTAGTACTTTACTCCAGGATATGTATTAATAACATTGATCAAGCAGCCTTTCAGCTCAAGGAAGTTTCTGATTCCTCAAATAATTTCTAAGAGTTTTTAAAATAGTGATGTCAAAACCATTACTTTTTGTGATTGAACTTTTAGCTAAAAATAAGGATTGTTTGCTACATCAACTTCATTCTTTGTTCTAAGTTTAACCTGTGAAATCCCATTTGGATATAAACTACACTATGCTCAGACACTAAGGCTTATTCTCTAGACCTTCCAGTTTCTTGTATTGAGATTGTACATTGCACTTTTCTGATGTGTCTTAATTATTTGCATAAAAATACTGTGTTTCATCCTCTGAACATAGGCTTCAATTCTCTACGTACTAATATAACTTGAACTCTTCTAAATTTCCAGAACTAACNAGGTGTTCAAGGCCAGGCTGGATGAGGCTTTGAGCAACCTGGTCTAGTGGAGGGTGTCCCTGCCCATTGCAGGGGGGTTGGAACTTTATGATCTTTAAGGTCCCTTCCAACCATCTTTGCCTGCTTTTCTTGTTTCTGTGTTTTCGTACTTGATGTCTTAGTACATTTTAAAGAAAAATATTTATGGTTAGTACCTTTCCTTCCTTCTTTCCTTCCTTCCTTCCTTCCTTCCTTCCTTCCTTCCTTCACTCCTTCCCTCATCCCTCCTCTTCCTCTCTCCCTTCCTCAGGAAGGTAGTATTTTTAGGCTCCTTATATAAATAACAAGTAAATCACCTCTCTGTTGAGGACAGTATAGAACAAGATATCAAGTACCTTGAATTGCTACCTAAGGGAGCCTTTACGAAAATACAGGGATAAACAAATATTGGCTGAAATCTCAAAAAGTAAACTCTGAAAAATGGTTTAACATAACTAGAAGTGGATAAACCAGATGCAGTTATCTAAACAATGCAGGANATTTTTTTTTGTATTTCTTAATATGAAACTTCATTGCTTCTTCATTTTCTGTGAGCATTTAGGTTTACAACTGAATCATTATTGCCAGTTTTTTTTATTTTTCCTCACACAATACAGATTATATTTTATTTTCCAAATGATATTTGGAAAGCTAAAAGAGGGTAAATTTAGACTAGACATTAGGAAGAAATTTTTCACTATGAGGGTGGTGAGACACTGGAACAGGTTGCCCAGGGAGGTTGTGGATGCCCCATCCCTGGAGGTGTTCAAGGCCAGGCTGGATGAGGCTTTGAGCAACCTGGTCTAGTGGAGGGTGTCCCTGCCCATTGCAGGGGGGTTGGAACTTTATGATCTTTAAGGTCCNAAAAAAAAAAAAAAAGGTAGCATAGAGAAAATAAAGATTTCTAGTTTAAACAACAAAGAAGAATCTAGCCTTTTAATTTAGGCACCTAATGTTGAGACACTTAAAATCTCTAATTAGGGCTTAGCTCTACTGCCTCTTATTGAGAAAATCAGGAAAAACAGCAATCCATTCTCTCTGTCATTCTGAATGAAAATGGCAGAAACCTTATGTTGCTAAAAGATAAAGAAAAATGGAGTGATAAAAAAAATTTTGCTGGTGACACTGTAAGGCTTCAATCCTATTTTAAACATCTACAGACAACACTTATTTTGAAATATGGAAACTCATTGACATTTTCACAAGTGTTGATTTTCTGTTGTTACTGTTCTTGGGTTTTTTTGTCTCCAGTCTCCACAAAATGAGAAACTTCCTTGTGTCCTTAAAAAATCTGAAGTGGTAACTTGCATAACAATTCAGTCAGTTTTAAGTAAATAGGAATTTACAGCACTAGCGTGTTGATAAGATCACTTGGGACAGTGTCTAATTCTAAGTGTTAAAATTTTTTAAATAATTTAAATTAATTTTAACACATAATAATTAACAGATTTATTTATGCATTCTCAGAGGAATTCTTCTATGTTCAGGGACTAAGAACTGCAAATCAATAAGGGGATGAAAGCATAAAGTTCAAATAGACACAATTCTTGAAGTAGTATTTGTTATATGAGCACAGACTGTCACCCTCTGTGTTGTTTGTGCAATAAGGAAACGGATGTGGGCAAGGACATACTTGATGAGGAGAATAGATTTCTGTTGCAACACTCCTCACTTGGCACTGCTGTAGATTACAGGATCTAGAGAACTGCTCTTACTCACTGCAAGGTTTGCAGCTGTGAACACAGACAATACAGAGTAAAGAAGTTTTATGCTGGGGGTTGAGGGCTTTTTATTCCTGCTCTCACATTATGTGTTCTGGCAGTGTAGATAAGCCCTCATTTGGGATTAGGGTGCCATTTACCTAGGCATTGTACATGCTCAAAGGAGATATATTCCTTTTTCCAAAGAGTTAATTTAAACATTGGCAACCTCTAAGCTACGTTTGTTCATGCCTCAACCAGGTTTGCAAATGTGTACTTTATTCAGATCAGATGCATCTGGGAAGCTGGTTCTATTGTGTATATTTGGGATATAGGTGGCTACTCATTGTGCAGCACTTACTGCTTCTATTTACCTATATTTACTAACATCATTTACAAAGGTATTCAGTCTTATTATTATAATTTTTTTTCAAGTTTACGACATCATTTCATTTGTGACCCAACCCTTCTTTCTGTACAAGTCTTTCCTGTTTTCCAACATTCATAATATAACTAAAATACTTAATTTTATTCAATCATTCATTTGTTATTCACTTCCAGACATTATTTACTTATGTTATGTAGTTGGTCAACTAACTTAGCCCTTTTCTATTCACAACTGAAGGTACACTCTGACTATTTTTAATGTACAGGAAGAAATGAAAACCAATGAATAAGAAATGATATATATTAACATTGGCAAGACTTCCAGGATTAGTTCCAGCTATACGAATCTTTACTGAATCTGTAAATAAGACAGGAGACAAGAGATTGTCTAGACCGCATGACTGTCTGTATTGTTTTAACCCATAAAGTTACAAGACATTCAGCTTTTTAATGTTTGACTAAAAACATATTACTAAAATAAGTTTTCAAAATCTGATACCTACCTCTGACTACTGATTTTACATTTCTGGTATAAACTACAAAAACTCAGCAGTGATCTTCACATTTTTTTTTGTACAAGTAGGAAGTTGCTGTACTAGGTTTGTCACACTCACATTTCACACCCACAGCCTGAATTAGTGATTGAACTCTAAAAACAAGCTTTTAAAAATATAATTAAAATGTTCACCTCACATTTGATTTTAAGCAGTAAGTAAGTTTTGCGTCTGATTTATTAGTTAGTTCCATCTTAAACTCATTAGAGAAGATTAATATTTCATTTACTATTGATTGTGTCGTTCTGCAATACACTTTGGTTGCCTTCATCAAGATATATCTTCTTTCTGGCTTTTTGATGAATTCCCTTATTATTTGATCTTTTTCCAGGTGATAAATCTTCCTGGTAGTATGTAGAATTGCAGAGCCATAATATTCTAAAATGTACCAGATCAGTTTTAACTGTATCTTTTCACAGGTTTTTGAATGCTATCATTTACATCTACTTCTGCCTGAAATAATTTCTAGTTACTTAACAGAGAGACTCTTGAGCCCAGAAATTAAAATATTGACTTACTGCTAAGAACTGACAGGTTTTCAAACCTCTTCAAGAGATGCACATTTTTAATTTTTTTCCTTTAAATCTTTTCTAATGTAATCTACTTTTCAGCACTTTATGATATACTATGTGCCAGCCATATTTTTATACTCCTTTTATACTCCGTATTAGCTTTCACATTTGTGCCTAAACATTCTCAATAGAAGATTGGTCATAATAAGGCAATTTCCTTTACAATAAAAGTTTTCAGGGAATACAAAGTGCTGAGGGCTTTTCATATTCTTTTTTCCCACCCTTTTATTAGAATTGTTATTAATAACTTTACATCGACTTAGCCAATCAGAGTGCGGGCCTTGGTCCTGTAAGTCTGATATACACACACATTTTAAGGTGTCTTTCCCTAAAGGGCTTACAAATAAATCAGTGACTGCAATGCAGTGCATATTTTCTTGTAGTTTGCCATTTACTAAAAACTACTTTATACATTTTGCTGGGTTTTTCTACCCATGAATGTCCAAAATTAGGGTTTGACTTTAAAAATGTAATGTTTAAGTACACTTTTACTTCAGGTTAATATCTTTGCTATTATCACTGGCTTACTCCCTTCCCCATTTTTTTTCCCTGCAGTTTTTCTTTTCCTTTTCAGTTATAACTGAAAAAACTAGCAAAGAGACATCAGAATAATGTGGGGTTTTACTATATTCTGTAGATGAAAAAGGGACAACAAAAAGAAAGCAAAGATCAAATATGTGATTCTTTAAAAAATATGCCATCTTAGTCTCTGGATAATGAAATAGAAAGTTATTTCAGTTTTCACACTAAGATGATTGTCACTAGTTTCACTTCTTTGCTTTTCTTTTTTAATTTTTCATCTAGCTCATTTTATTTAACCTTATTCTAAATATAAATAGCATTTTCATTGTCTCTTCTTATTGCTACTCTTCTGTAATCACAATCCAATTATGAACAACCACAACTTCATTTTCACTCATGATATATTACGGTGAAATATCATGAGTGAAATACTATCCCTGTAGGTGTTTGTCATTGACTTCAGCAGAATAAATTTTCGTCCTGTGGCAGAAATACCTGTAGCTTTACAATCTGGTTATTTTGACAAATAGTGTGACAGTGAGATTAAGAGGACAGTATGTCTTTTAAAAAACTATATTCTTGACAGTGGAAGATGAAGAACTTCTCTTAATTTTGAACCCAGCTCTGAACTACAAAGTAGAAGTTGTGTAAGCCATATATCAAAACTGATCTTGTCTCTGGGTGACAACCCTTGTGTGGATGGCAGTTTGATACTGAGACAGTTTGCACCTGGCACTTGTCAAAGTTTTTTGGGATTCTGAAAATTCATGCAGAGAACTTCCAAAAGCTATTGTAGCTCCCGAAAAATTAAGCCTCTGAGTTACAGTCCTGATGAAAGTCCACAAAAAGTTCTTCCTCACTCACAATGAGTTCTTTCTGACTTAGGAATTAAGGTGTCTGAAATACTGAATAATATGTTAATGTACTTTGTTCCTTCATGGGCAATCCTGTTTTTTCAAGAGATTCAGAAGAAATCCAGGAATTCTATAAAACAAGAATAACTGTTGGCTTTACTTTTTTCATTCTGAACTTCAAAAGTAATTTCAAATTTCAAAATTGCTTTAGGGTGTGAAGCTCTTGATTGGAAAGATTAAACTCAACTCTTTTTGGTCAAACTGTACTTATGGATGCTAGACATTATCTTTTAAAATGAATGTAGCAATTTAACTTTGAAAAATTACCATTGAAAAGTGCAAGAAGACATCTTCCACTCTCCTTTTCACCTCCAGGTTTGTGCTGGAATTATTCTTATTTTATTTTTATGGTGCTCTTTAACATTTCTGTTACTACGTAGTAGGTAAAATCTGGCCTTATTCCCAGATGTTAGGTAAACGAGTTCATGAGCCTGTTTGATCCAAATCAATTTTCTTTCATTAACTTTGACAAGTTCATTATCAATAGATTGTACAGAGAGAACTGAAGATATATTCTAGTGTTACAAAAATGCAGAAGGCTTGGTATCTCCAAAATCCCTTTTCTCATACTTACTATAAAAACTCCTGGAAAGTTGAAAACCCAGAACTACAGCTCAAACTGCAATCATATTTACATATTTAATACCTTGCTATGTACCATTGCCACATCTCTCTGTCCTTTATCTAATCACATATTCATGAAATGTAATGTTATGTTTCCTCTCTTATCTCTCTCCTTAAGCAGAATTCAGAGATATGAGAAACATCTGGCTGCTATCGCCTTATTCAGTGCATGTCCTATGTTTGGCAGAGCAGAAAAAACACATCATTCTGATGATTTCTCTGTTACTCTCTTACCTAGGTGGTATAAAATCTACTCCAAGGCCAAATGTTGGCCCTATTCTTCAGTCTTGAAAAGACTGGGCCATGACTCCTTCATACCTGCTGCTTACTCTGACCCAGTGTGGCAGCTGCAGTCTTTTAGGAACTGTGGCAGACGGAGACCAGGGTTAGGATCCTGGCAACTGCTTTTGTCTGCTTTCCAGAGAGGGGATTTCTTTTCACCAAAAATTAGAATAAGTTCTGGACCATAGCATCTTACAAGTGAAAGTGAAGACCCATCTCTTTCCATTTGTATTCATGCAGTCACCTCTGAGTGACCCAACAATATTCCCTTGGAGAGTAAGGCGAGGGAAAAACCTGATATCTTCAGATGGTGTAAGCAGAGAGGAGTGAATAATTTCAGCCCTCTGGCTGCTTTGTTTTATAAGATTATTAATGCTGAGATTCTGTTCTGATGGATTTAAAATAAACGCAGAGATTAGATAAAATACCTTAGATAGACTGCTTATGTTTCCATTTCATTTTCATACCAAACATATTCCTGCAGCAAAACACATTCCACAGGGAAATTAGTTCATCAAGAAGAAAAGCATGCTGTAGACATTAGCTCTTTCCTTCTTCTGTCCTTTCATTCCTTCTCAATCCATCAAGATCCAGATTCACACTGTTTCTTTGCTGCATTTAGCTCCATTCTTTATCACAGAAGATCTGCAAGTTTCCGCTTGTTCTCATCTATGGCTCTATCCCATGTATCTTGTACTCAGACTAATTTTATTAAATATACTCATTTAAGCAAAAGTGGAAAAAACTTCCCCCATCTATCCTACTTAAAGTAGTATGAGATTTCATTATATTTACCTTTCCCTCGGTGTTGTTTCATGCCAGATCTTCACTGCAAATATGGTTTAAACATGTCTACATTTCTGCAGCTTGTAAATTTTGGCAGTCATCAGGAAAATCTTGAACTCCTCCTGTCTTTCTCCAACAGAACAAGTCACAAATAATATAGGGCTTCATCTGCTTTCTTTTGTTCCTAATCAGTTTCAGTAACTTTATTAGCATGTCAAGAGTTAGAGGAATTACCAAATTCAATATATCAGCCATGTGTGAGCGTAACATGGAACCTTGCAGGGAGGGGTAGAGGGAGGAGTCCTGTGTCTTTCTTAAATGTGTATCAATTCCTCTCATTATAACACTAGTGAATTTTTCTCAAACCCTATGACTGTTCAGTTATTCACAGAAAATAAATTACTTCTTTAGTAGGAAGAGCAATTTAAGCAGACAGTATATTGCCTTAGTTTTCAGTTGCTTTCACTATTTTCTAAAATGACATAATCTGTCATCAAAAATACATTTGCATTTGTTATAACATCAACTGTCAGGTTTGCTTTACACTCTTTTGCATGTGAGAAAGACTAGGGGTACCTACCTCATCTTAATTAACTCCACCTGGCTTGAGACTCTCCCTTTCAACAACCTGCATCAATGCCATTATACAGGCACAGCAGGAGAAAGCCACAAATCTAGTGAAATTAAATCACTCACCATAGAAACATCTTGAACAATGGCATGAGAACATGGAGCCAACCAATCATGTCAGGGCACATGGAAGAAGGAAAAAAAGTTGCAACAAAGATAAGTGTATGGTAGCAGCGGCAGCAGAAACTAATACACAAAAGGAAAAAGATACAAGCTTCAATCAGGAATTAATTCTCTAGCAAATAATTTCATAATTATTCTCATTCTTGTCTCTCTTCCTTCTCAAATAGATGCAAAAAGTTACCACTATTTTTTGAAGAGAAAAAACACTGAAATGACTCACCTTTTGCAAATGTTATATACTTAGGGAAAGATCCAGGCATATGTCAAGCACCACTAAAAGGCTATACCATCCATAAGAGGGCTCAGCATATCAGGGTCAAGTCTCTATTCTTACTGTAATTGGAATCAATGCCAAATTTTGTATTGCTTTCAGTGGTTCAAGAGTGAGGAAGGGCAAACATAGATGATATTTTTCTTGTTTCACAAAGAGAGGAAGAGTTATTATCCTTCTAAGAGGAGAATGCTACAGTGAGCTGCAAAACCAATATATTTATGGAAAAAATACAGAAAAAAAGAGTACAGGTATTGTATTATTTCTAAAAAAGCTTATCATAAATCTAACTGCAGAATGACAGAAAAACTTTTCAAAGCAAATGAACAATCCTGATGTTTTCTCTTTGAAATATGTATAAACTTTCAAGTTCCAAACTTGAAGCTATTTAACACCTATAGACAGAAAAATAAAATTTAAAAAAAAAAAAGGGTTTTGCCAGTAAAACACATTAAAGGCCAGATTCTGACAGGCTTTCTCATAATAACTAGCACATTACTGTTCCAGTAATCATGTTGATCTCACTAAGATATCTTTAGAGTAAGAAACTGGTTAATACAAGTGGGTTGTCAGAATTTGCCTCTAAATTATCATCTCCCTTATATTCAGTCTCTGTAGGTCAGTTGTTTGAAATAGTCATTTGTAAAACTCTGCTTTTCTAATTTCTCAAATGAACAAATACTGCGAACAGTAATTTACAATATGTATTTCTAATTGCAAAGTTATATTCTTTTGGAAGGTGTCCACTAATATGAAAAATGTTGGTTTATCTCTTTGTAGTCCTCACACCAGCAGAATCCTGAAAAGTATGAGAGATACATGTTTTTCACAAGACCTGCACAAATAATTTATAACCGGTAATTTCTTCCAATTTGTTTTAGTATTTTTGTGTTATACAGTATATCCTGATAGTTTCTAAAATTAGCCTTGATTTTGCAGTAATATTTTATTCCTTGAGGGGAAATTACAAATTTCTGTCATGAATACTCACAGCTATAAATATGCAATTGGCCAAATACCTATATCTATACATATACCTATAACAGATATTGACGGACAGTGAATGTTTGGGCCAATAAATTTTGTTTTTTTCAATGTTTATGAAAAGCAAACACAGTGAGTGACAAATAGCTGAAGCAAAGTCTACTTAGAAAAAAGAAAGGAAGAAATAAAAGAAAAACACTTCAGATAAATTTCTAGCTAGAGCTCTCAGAATCAGTGTTACAGCATCACTCATGGAACATGAATTATGCCTGGACTGAATATATACATGGATGTTGGCTTGACATCAATGAGTTCACTTATAAGAGAGTTTTTATCAGGAAGTGTAACGGAATTTGTAAGTTAATGTACAGCAAATTGCATGAGCAGTCACCCTCTAGCTAGTGCTCTCATAATGAAGGTAGGGAATTTTTCAGCAATATGTATATTAAATCTGTTTTTAATATCTGTTATGATTTGTTGTTTTGTACTGCCTAAGGCCTATCTCTTGTACACAATTTCTTTTGCTTCAATGTTCTTTTGTTAATGTCAAATCATTTAAGAAAACACTGAAACACATGTAATGTTCCTACATGAATAAATTGAGTATTTAATGGTTCAGTGCCCTAACCTTTCAGATTAAAATACAGGACAATGAGCATGCTTTGTTAAACATGGAGGTTAGTGGGTGTGCATATTCTCAGTGAAGTACTTCAGAAAGGGAGAGGCAAAGTCAAGTCAGAACAAGTATTCCAGTCCCAGAAGGCCTGTTACTGAAATCAAATTATAGGCTTGGACCATCATAACTTATTCCTCAAAACATGTCATGCTTTGCAAGAATATATCATGCACTTGGATAAACAAGTTACAAAGAACCAAGTGTTAAGCAGTGAAGTGTCAATCAGGAAAAGTGGGTTTCTCAGATGCATACACATGTAGCCTGCACACCAGATTACATGCACTATCTCACCCCTGAAGTCCTGTAATACATTCCTCCAACTGATACATACCTTAAAGCCAAACCCAGCCAGTAAATTAGTTACCAAGAACAACTAGTGCTGCAAGATCCCTATGTGTATTCTCCTCGTTCCCCTTCCTTTCTCCCAGTAACTGCTTGGCCAAGCTAGAAACTCTACCTCTTAGCAGGACAGAGTGTTATTTCTGAATGTACCAAATCTGCCTTTACAGGCATATTGTTAATTCTTAGAACCCTTAAAAAATATTAAATTAGTTTTTACATAAAGAAAAAAAATAGATTGGACTTTTCCAGCAGGAGTGGTAGATTTCATCATAACTTTCCTTGTGCTATAGTTCTAGAAAGAGAAGTTGGTTTAGTTGAAGACCAATAAATGCTGTTCTTTAAATCATACTGTATCTGTTATGTGTCATGCAAAATTGTTGTTCTGATGGAATACAATCACAGCATGGTACAATGTATCTTTTATCTATTTGATGAAGGAGTCCCTTGTGCTCTTCTAAATTCTACGAATTAATATCCTTTCTGAAGAACAAATTATAATCAGAAAGCTAGAGTACCTCTTTCACTGACCAAGAGGCAAATGTACCTCAGACAATACTTCCCCATGATGTTCTGCTCAAGAAGGCAATTTGATGCTCTTTTATTTGTTGTATCTTTATGATTTATACTTATTTAAAAGTGGAAACCAGTGACAGCGTAGAATCTTATGCTCTAGTACAACAGTTGGTAGTAGCTTAAAAACACAATAATAGATGTGCTGCAGAAGGAAAAGGGAGTCAGTCAAAAGGTTTACATCTAGAACAAAATATTTGATTTTATAGAAGCCTTCAAGGGTTCAAAAATGCAACTCTGTTAAACTCATCATTGGACTCTCATCCAATGCAGAACAGTCCATCTTCTAGTAATTCTCATCTGAAATATAATTCATTCCACTTTAATACACAATTTAATATATTATCCAATTGAGTCTTCTACTTAATTTTTTAGGCATTTGAAAGTCTTCAAGAATAAGAATACCCCCAAGAACCTCAGTTCATCTTAAAAAAAATCTCACCTGGAAAATAAAAGGAGTAATGCAAAGTTAATACTATTAATTCACATTGTTGATTGAATAGGGCAGCTAGTGAATACTCGGGATTATTTACATTTGTCTTGTTTTTTTCTGGGATGGAGCTAACTTTCTTCATAGTAGCTAGTAAGAGGCTGTTTTGGATTTGTGCCGAGAAGGTGGCTGATAAGATACTGATTTTTATAGTTGCTGCCAGGACAGTCAAGGACTTTTCAGCCTCTCTGCTGTGCCGGTGTCTGCAGGTGCAGGAGAAGCTGGGAGGAATCACAGCCCCAATTATTAGCCTAGGATGCAACCTTAAATTTAGAATTGAGACCCAAATTGGGCAGGGGTGTATTCCATGTCATGTATGTCATGTATATAGATGAGGGAGATGAGGGACTGTCTGGAGGTTCGCATGCTCTGTCTCTGTGTCATTCCTCTCTTGGGATATTCTTTTTCTCTCTTGGTTGGCTCTTGGCCTCTCAGACCCTCAGGCTCTTATCTCTTTTCTGTGATTGCAGTTTTGGGACTCCCCTGTTGCGGGATTTTTAGCTGGGAACAGTCTGAGACTTGGTCATCGTGTGGTGACCACTATCACTGTGTATCACTCATTTATATATTTGTATATTTGTATATATTGCTATTATAATGATAATTATTATTTTCAATTTCTTTGTAGTTTAGATTTTAGACTGTTCTTATCTCAACCCATGAGTCTCTTCTCCCTTTACTCCTTTAATTCTCTCCCTCATCCCCAGAAGCGGGGAGGGTGAGCAAGTGGCTGTGTGGTGTTTCACTGCCAGCGAGTTTTAAAAAACAACCACCGTTTCAAAATAGTTAACAATATTAGCCCAACTGCAAATGCCTGATTTTTATGTTGGTGACCATTGCAATATTATTCCTGAGATTTAAATAGAAATGGTGATGTAAACCTGCAATGGATTAATGTGAAAAATGATTGCTTTTACTAATCAACACACTCCAGAATTGTGATATGTCCCATCGTAAGAGTCTATAATACTTATAGACTGTCTTCCATCCTATTACACAAGGGGAAACTGCAGCAAAAAAACTACAGAGATAATCTGGTGTTCACATGTGAGTTATAAATTAACTTCTAGTACTTTTACTGTTAACATCTTTATTGACCATATGGCAGATGCATTTCTGTCCTTCCTTGTATGTCAATGGGGTGACATAGGGTATAAATCAGAATAATATTTAGCCCAGTGCTCTCTGTGTTCTCAGGAAAAAGAAAAATCAAATACACCAAAGCATATAGTGAATACATTTCACTAGCACATGGATATTTCTGTGCAGATATTTCTTCATGAACACTTCCTCTGCCTTTGGCTTTCTGTCTGAATCAAAACACAGTGATGACAATTTTATGATTTGCTCCACTCACCTATTCACCATTCCCCAGTCTTAGCCATAGAGTCATAGAATCATAGAATCATAGAATAGTTTGGGTTGGAAGGGACCTTAAAGATTATTGAGTTCCAACCCCCCTGCCATGGGCAGGGACACCTTCTACTAGAACCAGGTTGCTCAAAGATTCATCCAACCTGGCCTCGAACACCGTGCTTTATATCTTTACATTTGACCTGTTTGTCACATAGTATATTGAACAAATACGCAGGAGCAAGAAAATTAATGAAGATGGGGAAGTAGACATTATGCACAAGAATATTTTCAACTTTTTTCCTTCTAACCAGATACATCAGAATTATGTTTTTCATCTTCTTTTATCTACAACATTAGCTTAATGCAAGATTTATGTAAAAGCAAAATAAATTCTTCAATATTTTTAAATTAAGCACAGAGGCATAACACACTTCTCACCAAGTACTTTGAGAGTTGTATGGATGTCCAGCAGCAGTCACAACAGATCTGGTAATAGTTGGGCTGTGTCATACAATTTGTCTCCCTTCTCCAGGCCTCTCCCACTTTCCAGAGGGACATGTGAATAAATTGGACACCATCAAACCAGTCACCTTCCAAAGCAGGCTAGAAAGGTGCAGGAAAGCATCATTATTACATGAGTTGGTCATTCTGTTCCTCTTCCTCTTTCTGTATGTGATTTTCCATTATTCAGAGCAGCAGGGCCCTGTCAAGGTGGAAGGGTTGTAAGGTGTGATTCTGGGACTCTGTCATAGTTAACAGGATGCCCCCATGTCTGACATCCACATTTAACTTCTCTTTAAGCTCTCTTGCTGAGAAATGGTTTTGAATATAATTAATGTAGCTTTTCCTTACTCAGAGGTGAAAAACAGNGAAAATTTTCTGTGGCTCCTCACTTAAAACTTAGAAGAAGATATGCAGGTGCTCTCTTTACTCAGGAGAAGAACACTTTGTTTCAAATGAAGTTGTGATTCATGGAATCAAGTCACGGAGACTTCCTCCTATTCCTAATTCTTTTTGTGCCTGCAACATCAATGAGACTGACATTTCTAATTCAGTATCAGCTTCCATTTCAGGTACACCTCAGCTTTCCAGCAGTAGATTTTCATGTATTTGCGGCTCCAACTGGAGAACAGAAACTAACTGAAAAAAGTTCAGCAACACTGGACCCCTCAATATAGGCTCAGGATTAAGATTTTTTTAAAATTATTTATTTGCTGCTGGTAAGGATCTTGAAAATGTGAAACAAATATATTTTGGAAGTAAACATAATGTGTTAAATGATTCTAAGAGTAAAAATTTATAGTCTGATTGCCCACCTTATCCCTTCCATGATCCTTCACTGCTTGTTCTGGGGAGATGGGAAACTTTGCAAAAGTCTAAAGTAGGGATCAGTTGAGGAGAAAGGGAGTGAGAGAAGTGGGAGACTGATAGTACTGCTAAAAATTGGGCATCTTGGGAAGATAACAGTGTGAATTGTTCTCCTTCTGCAAAAGTTGTGCATTCACAAGATCTTCCCAGGTGCATAACACAAGTTTCAAGCTGTGGGAACTGATTTCTGGGTGCCAAACTCTTTCCAACAAAAGAGGACTAACATAGAGTGTAGCCAAGGGAATTGGCTATAGTCTGAAGTGGTCATTTACACCACTGACGGAACTTTGATTTAAATAACTTCTGATAAGTGTCTCTAACAGATGACGGTCCCTGACAGTCCTGAGATGTCTGCAAAACTGTACGAAACTCAGACAAATATGAATCAAAAGCGGTGGTGAGAAGCCTGTTATTTCGCTAAGTGGTCCTGATGTGTAAGTCAACAGGACTTCTTATGGAGGGACTTCTTACTGACAGGATACATCTTTTATTGAGCATTTCTCAGTGCGGTTCATATGCATGGCAACCTATAGGACATGCAGGTAAGCAGAAAAAAAAGTGTTGTGGGATACACACTAAGAGTTTGCTTGAAGACCTTTGCAGTGTTATGCAGGAAGTCCACTCCAGAATGGGATAGCCTAGGGCAGTGTGGAAGTCTAGTCTCTGACAGACCAAACCAATACGTCTGTCACTGGCAAGTTGCCTTGGCAATAAAATTATCTTAGAAGGAAAACTAAACAACCAACCAAAACCTGTAACAAATCAAAACAATGAAAATGTAACAGTGTAACAAATATTAAAGTTTCTAAATTAATGTATAAGTACAAGCAAGGAAAAAAAAAATCCCAGTCATCAGAAGCTGACCATGTGAAGTGTCTTTAACTTACGATTTGACTTTTTTTATCATAGTAGATTAGATAGAAAGGCTTCAATACAGATCCTCCAGACAGAGAATGTATTTTTCAAATTGAGTGAAATGAAACAATAGCATGTGTAATATGCATATACATAATAAATAAACAAATAAAGAAATAAATACATATATTGGCAGATATTTCAACAAGTAATTGCCATGCATCACTTAACTGTCTGATACAAGGATTTCTAGTTTCCTGTATCTACTCAGAGATTATAATAGTAATAATTTTTGGTGGAAAATCAAACACAAGCTTGGTTTCCTACAGATATTATGAACTTTTCAGCTATTCATCTGCTCACTAACTCTTTGGCTATTTTCAGGGCAACTGTGTCTCAAAACTCTACTCTGTTCTCCTGAGACCCCACCTGGAGTACTGCATCCAGCTCTGGGACCCCCAACATCAGAAAGACATGGACCTGTTGGAACGGGTCCAGAGGAGGGCCACAAAGATGGTCAGAGGGCTGGAGCACCTNTGGATGAGGCTTTGAGCACCCTGGGCTAGTGGAGGGTGTCCCTGCCCATGGCAGGGGGGTTGGAACTTGATGATCTTTAAGGTCCTTTCCAACCCAAACCATTCTATGATTCTATAACTGTATAGCTGCCCCAATGTCTGTCAATACACTCTATACATTGGAAGGATATTTTAGATAAGGCACAGAATAGTATAATGCGGGATTATGTATGGCTTCTGGACCTGAAATGCTCTGTCTTACATAACCATTCACACTATTAGTATGTGTTATTTAATTTGAGATTTTGAGTAACTTGAAATTGATGACACTTGAGAGATTTGAATCCACAAAATCCTACACTTTCTATGTAGGTTTTTAAATTAGCTCCTTTTTCCTTATGTATTTTTAGTATTGTTTACATTTTTAAAGCATCACACATGACAAGTAACATAAATATGTTGTTTTCCCCACTAATAGATCTTTAGATTTTACCTCCAGATTCCAAGTTTTTAATTGTTATAAACAATGCCATTCATGAGAACTGTTTCTGGGTTAGGTTTTTGCTCTGGCCTTAAGTTTAAAACTAAAAGCTTGATGAAAGCAGTTATTAAAAGATATAGATTTTTCCACTACTCGGGACTATAGAAATTATATATAGAATGGGATCTTTAACTTTTCCACTGCTAGGAGCACAAAACAATTTTAGTTATGACACATCAGCAGACAAAAAACAAGTCTTATGCAATCATATTCTTTATCAAACTCATCAGTTCAAATGCAAGGGAGAATTCCCACATAAAATTTATCAAATAAAACCATTTGTTTTGCCGAAAAAAAAGAGTAAGAAGAAGTTAATTAAATGGGAGAAGGAGAGAAAAAAGATTGAAAACATGTTGTTAAAAATAAGTGAAAGAATGTGATCTCATACAGATGCCGAGTTATAATTCTCAGAAGAATTATAAATTAAACTATCTCAAACAGCAATTTACATGGAAGGCATACAATATTCTGAAATAGGGATGAGAAATAGGAGAGGGATTTCAGATAAGGGTATATCTACACTGGTTTTATCTGTAAAAATATATCACATATTGTAGCTTACTGAACTAGAGTGAATTTCTGTCATGTGCAAGTCCTAGCCTACTGTCTCTTTAACCCAAGTGTACTCTTAGAATTTAGTCTAAGCATAAGGATTTTATAAGAAATGTAATGTTCAGTGTTATTTAATCAGTCCCTAAAGATGTTTAATACCTAATAAATATGTCAAGAGGTATTTTTAATTTCCTGGCACTTTGCTAGCCTTCTAGTTTTGCAATAACAACAAACAACAAAAGCAGACATTGATGAGAAAATCTGCAGTGCCAACAGTGTTAGGGGAGGTGACTATATTCTTACAAAAGGCACCACCTCATGTAACAAATAAATGTAAATAAAAATTAGTGCAAGCTGTTAAGCCATGCTTTATATTAAAGTTCCTAAACATGAGTTAACATTAAGATTTTAGATAATAATTGTTATTTTAAATACCACATGATTATTAAAAACGTATTTACTGAAGTTTTAACTACCATAAGATTGATCTTCATATTTTTTTTAGATACCTCAGTGTGTTTTTTGTCATAATTTGTTACATAGGAACATATTACAGAAATACGCATCCTGCAACCGACTCAAGTATCTACCTGTTCTGGAGGCTTCCTTCTGATTATTGTCAACTGCTGAGAAGGCACTTTAAAAAATTTAACATATCCAATGATACTTTTTTTTTAACCTGTCTTTTGCTTCCCTTTCTCCCCCACCACACACACACTGAAGAATAAAAATGCAGTCTCTGGGACATAGTTTGCCAATCCAATTGCCAGAAAACAGTAATTCCATTTTATATAATAATGATAATGATGACAGCAACAAAGACAGCAACAACAATATTAATAAAGATGATGGCAGTTACTGTATGTCAAGTATTAATTGATCACAGTTTTGTGGTTTTAAAATTGTTTACAAAAATACACAGCAGAAGTCAGACTAGCCCTTCCTTATTTAGAGACTTTAACATTAATTTTCTGTCTACAGAAGTCAGCCCTTGGCACATATTTTTGTCTTCTCTACATCTGTGAAGTACCTGGGTGACTGTTTCCAACACACTATTTATGATCCATCAGACAGTTAACAATTCCTTCAACATTTACTGTCCCCTAATCTTTCACAGTTTCATTCCAGTCAGGTCTGCTGTCTCCTGTGGTGTAGGTAACCACCATGTATGGCATCAGGAAGCAGCATCCCAATTAGCATTGGAGATCACCAATAGCACAACAGTATCTGGAAATCCCTTTTGGCCAGCAGCCTACACCTCCACAGTCACTGTTTTTCCCCAAGCCATGGCTGAGACAAAGCAGCTGACCCTGGAAAGCGTCTGAAACAAGCAACTAACCTTTCAGAGTGCAACTCAGACAGCTGGGTGGGCAGGGGATGGAGGCAGGGATAAAACAGATAGTTGTAATACATGAGGCAATAGCTACACTTTTCACTTTTCATAAACTACTTACATACTAAGAGAAAATACAAAACAGAAAATAATTCTTCATCACAAGAATTCCCTTATTACAAGAAAATTATTTTTACACATTGTATTGTAAATCCTCATAATGGGATGTTCTCTCCAGTAACAGATATACTAGCGTTAAAACAAAACAAAACAAAACACACACACACACACACCAAAAAAAAAGTGAAATTAAGTGTTTAAGGAAATACTTTTTTAATGTGTTACTTTATAATCTATGTCTAATAAAATGATGCAACTCCTATCTAAATTAACTATGCATACCCCTACATGTGAGTAGTCATTAATTTTATGTAGAAGGCACATGGAAATAAAAAAATGCTGTGGGCTAGCCATACATAAGACAGTCAAATAAACAGTGATTCTGCTGCAACTTTAGTTTTGCTTTCCTCCAAAACACTACTTGCGAGAAGCCCCTGTTTTTATATACTAGACATAAATTTGGAAATGCCAGTCCAAAAGACTTCACAATTCCCATCATCTTCACCACAGACAGAACAGATCGTGGTTCTGTAATGTGGAATCGTGCATTCTGTAAGTTCAAAGAGCATATGGATGACTGTTGCTCATGGACTAGATATGACTCAAAGCCCATTAAAGTAAAAAAGATTAGTGTTGCTGGCCTTAATGGGCTTTGGATCAGGCCTGGCAGCAGAGACTGTCTGAAATATTTCTGGTTCTGTAAAGGATTAACATACAGATTTCATTGTTGCACCACTAATTGTATTTGAAACATCTCAGATGTATTATTGCTTTGTCTAAAAAAATGAAACATTTTTAGGAAGATACATTAAAACAAATATTTGCACAATCGTCTGTCCTCTATGTCAACACTTTCTGTAAAGCAAGTGGAGTGGCCTGTGTCAACAAACAACACTTTAAAATCTATTTCCTGCTAATTCAGAGTGGTTTCTGCCACCTCTAGGGACATTATTTTGTCTGGCAAGAACACTTCAGTATGACAACTCCTGATTTTCAACAGGGAGGTGAAAAAGACAGAACTAATGGATATGAAAGAGCTCAAAAGCTAGTTAACTTATCAATCAGAAAACAACTGCATTTTGGGAAGCAAATAGAGGTACTTTGACAAAAAGAAAAAAAGTCAATAGGTATTTTTTTCACACTGATAGCTATGATCAGGTATTGGTCAGACTATTTTGGTCTCATAGTGCTCTTGTCAGCACTGATTATTACATAAAATTCTTCATATACTGCATGAACTACATCATATACGGTACTACAGGCAGGTCAAATTCAGTAGTCCCAGTTTAGTTTTTAACTATGATAACATGTTCTTCATTCAATAGGAAGTTGCTTAAATAAAAACTGAGCAAAACAGAATGAAACCTTAGGTTCTGAACGAAAGAATCCAGTTATATTTACACAGTTTTCACACAGTTAACCTATTATTGTTCAGCTGGATGAAGGTCCATAGATGTGTTTAAAGGCTTGCATATTTTATATCATGAGGAAACTGTTACCATGTTGCCTTGTTTAAGCAACACTGTGACTATTCTTTCCATAGGATTTATATGACTAAAGTAAAAAGGGAACTCTGATCTACTACTGCAATAGTTATTATCCAAGTTGTGTATTTTTTAATTTGGCACCTGATCTTGCTTGATCATACACAAATATAAAAGAGATTAAAGTTGTGGTGGATTGGAGAATAAGAGGGGTAATTCTTAACCTCCCTGACTACGCTTAAGATATTGAAAACTTTCTCAAACCAGAGTTCAGACAAAACATTTTAAGATTCAGTGGGGGAAAAAAAAGCTTTACAACGAAAAGCCAAAAAAGTAAGATTCAATAAATGTCAACCTTTTACAGCTACAATTAGCTTCATTTCCAAAGAAAATAATTTTGAACTATAAAACTTGACATTTTCAATAAAAATGTCAAAATAAGGCATTCTGATAATTTTCAAAGCTTATTTCCCTAATGTTTGGAATTGACAGAAACAATGAAAAATTGTTTCGGCAAATCACCATTGTCAGTGACAAATATATGATGAAAAAAATCTCAGACTCCCTAATATTCAATGATTTATTATCTCTGCATGCTATAGTTGGTGAGATCCTTTATCTGTTTTTGTAAGGCTTAATTGTCATCTACAAGAAGCCCTTTCTAGAAACTTCTGAGGGAAAAATAACTTCTCAGACCCTTGTAATTTCTTTTTGCTTTAAAGTCACCTGACATTACCAAATTCAGTACAGTATTAAATTTAAATGGTCAGGATTACATATGCAAATTTATTAGTTGGTAAGTATTTGTCAATATATTATATTTATTGACATTTACAAAACTTTTTNATAGTTGGTGAGATCCTTTATCTGTTTTTGTAAGGCTTAATTGTCATCTACAAGAAGCCCTTTCTAGAAACTTCTGAGGGAAAAATAACTTCTCAGACCCTTGTAATTTCTTTTTGCTTTAAAGTCACCTGACATTACCAAATTCAGTACAGTATTAAATTTAAATGGTCAGGATTACATATGCAAATTAATTAGTTGGCAAGTATTTGTCAATATATTACATTTACAAAACTTTTATTTACCTCAGCTAAAAAAGACTTGCTTTCTGCTATTTTCAGAAACCAACAGGGAGTTATTTCCCTGACTGCACTCCCTGGACTACGCTCTCTCTCCACAGACCCTCAGTTTGCTTGCTGGAACGAGTTTTACAAAGCAAGGCCCTGATTTACAGCCCTCTCCCAGTACTTTTTGCCCTCAGCTGTCGTAACTTAGATAGTGCTCTGAAGTGGATCATTTGCTACTAGCTGAATGCAGTTTTAGTCATATTAACTCAACTATTTTCTTCTTCTATGTACATACTCCTACCTTCAGCATTGTAGCTATAACACTGGCTCTCTTAACGCACTTTTTAGTTACAACACACAACCAACTTCAGAGAAAGGCATCCCAGGCGAGTTAATATTCACGTGGATGCAGAAACAGGCTGCCTAGGTGATTACTGAAGAAAGCAAACCTTTTCATCACTAGAAATGAGTAAATTCCTGGATGCTGCAGCTGAAAGTGATCAGTCACTGACAGGGAGCCAGAGGAGGGGAAGGCAGACATCAGGGTTGCAATCTCACAACTGCAAAAAAGACAATGCGTCTGTGCCCAGCTTGCACAGAGCTGCTCTGAATAAGGTGCCTTTTTGTCTTCTCATCCTGCTGTAAACTTCTAATCTCTCTTAAATTCTTCCTGGGGGGTAGCGAGGGAGGGGCTGGGAGGCCCCAGATTCACAGCATGGCTGTAATGACCTTGCTCTTGAACGATTTATCTTTGAAACTGAAGTTGAGGACATCCAACTGCTTTTCTCACCAACAGTTCCCTGCTTCTGAATTCTGCTTCTTAAAGTCCTAGATACGTTCAGAGCGGTCAGAAGTACTCTACATGCTGTTACTGTAGTTTGCTAGTTTCTTTTATTCCCTCAGGGCAAGCTGAGGTGCTACCACCCTCCACTCAGTCAGCGCCTTAAATAAGTTAAGCTACTTGTGAACACAAGGGAAAATAAGTCAGAAGAGAAAAATAAATTGAGAAAAACCTCAGTTTGTTTTTTTCAGGGGAACATTAAAAACATTAAAAAACTCAAAGGTAGATAAACAGTATAAAACAGTTTCTGTTCTCTTAATGGAAATGTTTCCCAAAGTTTTATCAGCTAACACTCTTCCCGCTTTCAGTCTCCAAAAAATCCCAAATTTTAGCTTTTTTCCATGCAATTTCATAGGCAACACTTATTTTTCTCTTCCTCAGAATTCTACAAGCCAAACTTCTTTCTGCCCCCCCCTTGTTTTAGGGCAAACCCCAAAGGATAGATGCAAGCTGTTTCTCTCCTGCTGAATGGATGTTTCAGAGCAACAGTAGTCCCATGGAAACTAGGGAGATGTGGTGCTGGGGAGAAAAAATACGGAGACAGAGAGACATAAGTATATGTGCACACACATGCACAGATCTCTCTATAAATAAGAGCAGTCCCATACATTTTCAAGGTGTGCCCAGAAATCACTGAGCACATGGTGCTCTCCGGAAGGGCTGGAATGTCAATTTCCTTATCATATAAGCTGGGTTTTATGGTGAAAGGTTTACTGTTCCTGTTATCTGTGGGCTACTGGTCAGTAAGTGATGGCAGGTCATCTCTAGAAGTCGCACCTGGTAAACGTTACTGTCAGGATTTTCAGTGTACCCTCAGGCTTATTACTGACCTTTACTGTTGAACCCATTAATCTAAATGTGTCTGGCGGGCAGCGCTGCAAACATTACAAGCTGAGGTTCAGATTGAGGAAAATATTAGTCACTTTCACTTATTTGTGAGATCTAATTGAAGTATAAGGTAATTAATGGCCACTAAGACAACTCGGACTAGCCTTTGCTTTTGGAGCTGGGGTTTATTATCTTTCCTGCCATTAAGTGATCTTTACATGCTTTGAAGGTTTCCCAAAACTACCAAACAAGACTTCCTGGTTGCAAGACACAGCGTTAAAGGAATTGTGGACTTTTTTTTACCCCTCTAACTTTAAGGCTGCATTTAACCATCTGCTGAACCTGAACAAAACTACAAACCCAAGAATATATATTGAGAATCTGGTACATGAATCAATGTGGTCCTAAACTGACTCTGTTTGAAAGTGCGTGGCCTAAAGGCACTTTCCATAAATGGTATTTTCAAGCTGTGACTTTCTTCCTTTAACATTTTTTTTTCTGTTTTAGATTTCAACTATATCAATTTTCTTTCTCCTTCCTTGAAAATGTGAGCACTTTTGGATTTGGATGGAATCTCTAGCCTATCAGTGTTGAAAAAGTTTTAAAATAAGGTAGACAAAAGTGTTAAGTTTTGAAATTTTAATGGCAGCTCCCTCATTAAAACAGTAGCAACAACAACAAAACTAGAAATGACAAATTTGTCACACTACATTAGATGATATTCTGCATGTCATCAACCACTAAAATATGATGCTGTATATATATATATATATATATGTTTTAAAAGACAACATTTTTCCTCTCTGGAAGCACAGCTGCAGGTCACTCTTTCAATTATCCTGTTTTAGTCATATTCAGCATCAGGAAAGTTAATTTCTCTACTTCGGGGCATTTGCAAACAGCAGTTTTTTCCCTTACTTAGTTTTAACATGAAACTCAGAAAGCAAAATTATCTGAGAACCGGTTACATTGTTCTGAATTTCTAGCAAATGCATTTGTTGTAACTGATAGAAATATTTTTTCCCTGATGATTCTGTCCTTGAATTAAGTGTTGTATGACAATAACACTGTTTCAAACCGGGATATGGCATCCCCCTTCCCCTTGCCCAAATATTTTTAAGAAGCATTGTACATCTAAAAAAGCAATAGCATGTTCTGTCACCAGGTGGGACTCTACATTAGAGACTTAATTCAGCTATTCAGACCTAGGTCAAAAAGCAGATGGAAATGCAATGAATAATGTAATTTAGGAGTTAGGAAGTAGAGTGGTGATTGCTGAATTGAGATAAAGCAGGGAAGCTTTTTCCCATTTTCACATTTTTGTAATTGAAACCAAGAAAATTCAGTGCAAAAGGGGTATGCTAGCTCTATACATATTATTAACGTATAATACGTAGTTCTTTACTGATGGCAAATAGACTTATACATATACTTTCCTTAAAAAATATGGATGTATGAATACATGTATTAATGCATATTTTGTAATGCTAATGCAATAAAAAATATTTATTCCCTCTGAATTTAACCCTTTACAACCTGCATCTTATACACTCCTGTGAGGACAGTTGTGCAGCAGCTAAACTTTCATGTTTCATACAGGAAAATAAAGCTATTATCAGATTGATGTTTTCTCAGTCATGGAGATTTTAAATCTTCTCTTAAACTGTGTGGAATTACATCTGTTATAGATCAAGAAGTACTGCATGTGTTTTATGGTTTTGGAAACTATAACAAACCCAAGCCTAAACAACATTTAGTACTTCAACAACTACTTGCTTAGCATGCTACAGAACTCGATGTTTTGTATTTTTTCAATTTAAATTAAGGATTGGGAACAAAAAGGAAAAAAAAGAGATGGGAGAATTTATCAAGTTGAAAAAAAACTGTCCCTTTTTCTGATTGTGACATCCATGTTCTCCAGATATAGTGATATGATGCTATGAAGACTGGAAAAGAAGCATAAAAATGTCAGGAAGAAATATTTCAAGTTGTAAATAAGTTTTGGCATGGTTAAATGAGAGAATCATGATGCATGGAAATCAGTAAACAGAGTATGAATACCATGTGCGAAGTCACAGCACTAAATGCTAACAAAAACATGTAACATTGCAAAATGATTCATAAATTCTTTGGTATATGATAATTATGTTGCTACTGGAAAAAGATGACAGACGAACGTCAGCTTAGGAGAAAAGCTGTGTCAAAGCAAAGTTTTCCTTCATTTAGGGAGACAGAATATAAAGAAAAAAAAGAAAATGAAACACATCCCTCTTGGTCATATAGGCATGTACAGCATTTTCATATCACAGTGGTTTTTATGTCTTTCACTCCATTGACTTTGAGACAACAATGTCAGACTCAATAATTCTTTGCTCTCCCAGTGTTTTGGGCTCTTCACACTAAATCTTTACCTTAAGTGGCAAAGTTTCCATTTCTCTCCAGGTGGTGCTACCAGTCATTCCCCAGACTTGAAGGCTCCCACAGTGTTTCTGGTAGTTGTTTTTTAATGTGCATGCACTCTCCTCTTATCTGTCACACTGAGACTATGTCTACAGAAACAATTAATGTGGACCAAAGGAAGTGGATTTGCAGAGCAGAGCAGTTGGTGCCAAGGAACTGATGACCACAGCATAGGCAATGTGGAGTGTTTTTACTTCAGAACACCTCTCATCTGGCCCCAGGGGTCCAAATACCCATCTGGAGCTGGAGTGCACTAGGCGAGCTCCCCAATATGTATTCCTCTACTGTTTCAGCTGCAGTGAACCCAGTTTCAGCACCCTGAGGCCAGTCCATGACAACTCCATGTAAGTGTGGACAAGTAGAAGAGTTATTTTAAAAATGTACTCTTGACACAAGCTAAAATGTAAATGTCACCCAAACTTGCTAGAGAACATAGATTTGTAGAGTTTACATTGAGAACTGCTACTTTTTTTCTGAAAAAAATGTTACTCTTTATAGAAGTATATGAATGCCTTTTCATTGACATAGTAATTGCATGGGAGAGAGTACTGGCTTTTCAACAATCCAGCAATAGTTTTTGTGAGCTATTCATTTAAAGTTGGTCCAAAAAGCTATCACTACTTAACAACAAACCTTTTATTACAGATGTAAGCTTCAAAGCTTTTTCACAAAGCCAGTTGCTATTAAAGTATTTCCAGTAAAAGTACTTATTGATAGTCATTATTCAGTAACTACAACATAAAATAGTTCCAGCTACTGCACTGAAAATATCTCGGCCTCAGTATTTCACACTCAAAATAAATTTATCACCTTCTTGTTCTTGCCAGAAAGACTAATTAATATTAAATCTTTTTAATTTCTCTGGATAAAACTGGCATCTGAGAGCCTAGGATGGTATCACTGTGCTTTAAAATAAGCCTATAATAGAGATTAGTACTTCTGGTGTGATACTGTATGCACTGTATTTTGTTACATTGATTATACAAATTGAAAGGAATAACAATATGCAGTTTAACATCCCATGAATAATTTTTAGTATTCTCCAACAGTAGTTAATATGCTAACCAACTTCACTGAAAGGCATAGAGATGTGGAAGGAGTCTATCTAGGGACTTTAATTATCACCTTGTCAAATTCAAATTATTATCTTGCGAGTTCATTTCCATAAAGTATCCCCTTTGCTGTTAGATGATTTAACATGTGTGTGCTCTTTCTTATCTTATTTGTATCTATCTGGAGGCTCTAAACCCTTCAAAGTGGGCTAGCTCTTAGTCAGATCATGACGTTTACCATAACTGATTTTGTCAAATACATTTTTGCAAACACTTAATTTTGCCAAAGATGGGTCTGTAAAATGTGACGAGGAACTGGCACACACCACCAATAATGTTAATAAATCAGACTAAGACTTCAACTGTTTCTAAACAGAATCAGCTTACAGTGAAGAATCAAAGAGACTGGGGAATGATTTACCTGACAATATTCTGGACACAGTAATTCTTGGTTGGTAAATCATTTCAAGTTTCAAGAAGCCTGGAGTAATTCCAGCTGTGAGAATTGGGTGGACATGATTTTCTGTTCTGGTCTGGATCACATGATAGTGGAAAAAAAATCCTATGAATATTAACAACAGTGTTCCTGTAACCTATTCAAAGGCGAAGTAGCAGCCACGAAAATGAAGGAAGATAGAAGAGAAATATCTTGTTGAGTAAGGCTTACAACCTGCACAACCAAAAGTTTATCATAGTTATTTTTATGTTTGGTAAAAGATCAAATGAAAAATAAATGTAAGCATAAGGCCTTTGATTTGGTGATACAGACATCAAATAGATAAATATATCAATTTTTTCTTTACAAAAAAAAAAGAAAAAAACTAAATGTTGACATAAAAGCCATTAGCCTGTGTATGAAGTCCAGTAAATCTGAGAAAGTTTTGGGCATGAGAGCCCAAAATGTACCATTTTCTTTTCAAGAAAATTTTCCAGAAAAAGAGTGAATTAAGCACAACATTGGTGACTAGAAGAAGATGGAAAAAAATATCTTACCCAAGGCTAATTTGACTTCTGTTTGTCATTTGTTAATCACATTTTCCTTTTTATTGTTATTGTCTTAGTGTATTTCTTCAATTTAGATTCAGAATTAGTTTCACCTGGAATTTTGAGATACTACTTANAATAATTTCAAGTTTCAAGAAGCCTGGAGTAATTCCAGCTGTAAGAATTGGGTGGACATGATTTTCTGTTCTGGTCTGGATCACATGATAGTGGAAAAAAGAATCCTATGAATATTAACCACAGTGTTCCTGTAACCTATTCAAAGGCGAAGTAGCAGCCACGAAAATGAAGGAAGATAGAAGAGAAATATCTTGTTGAGTAAGGCTTACAACCTGCACAACCAAAAGTTTATCATAGTTATTTTTATGTTTGGTAAAAGATCAAATGAAAAATAAATGTAAGCATAAGGCCTTTGATTTGGTGATACAGACATCAAATAGATAAATATATCAATTTTTTCTTTACAAAAAAAAAAGAAAAAAACTAAATGTTGACATAAAAGCCATTAGCCTGTGTATGAAGTCCAGTAAATCTGAGAAAGTTTTGGGCATGAGAGCCCAAAATGTACCATTTTCTTTTCAAGAAAATTTTCCAGAAAAAGAGTGAATTAAGCACAACATTGGTGACTAGAAGAAGATGGAAAAAAATATCTTACCCAAGGCTAATTTGACTTCTGTTTGTCATTTGTTAATCACATTTTCCTTTTTATTGTTATTGTCTTAGTGTATTTCTTCAATTTAGATTCAGAATTAGTTTCACCTGGAATTTTGAGATACTACTTACATATGGACGTGTGTATACAAAAGCGTGCATGTGTGCATGTGTTTAAAACACCTAAAATTGCTTCTGCTGCATCTGTGTAAACTAGAAGAGCAACATAAGCAGTTTAGTTTTTTGCATTGATTTCAGTAGAACAGATCAAGAAGTTGTATCTAGAGGGTAATTATAATGTATTGTGTTTTTTAAGTAACAGGCTATGCTCTATGCTCCAAAAATTCATTCTAATTATAATTGTAAGGACTACAACAAAAAGATTTTGCATAGTTTTCCAAAAACTTGCTCAATGCCTAGCAAAAAACCTTAATAATGAAAGTGATGTTTAAGAAAGTGCTATAGAGCAAAATACAACTAGAAAGAAAATTTGAAATGTGATTGTGACAATTGCATTAAAACTTGTATGTGGATAAAACTACAGATTAGGATATTACAAAGAAAATGTTCATAACTTGAGGTTAAATTATGGTTTAAACATACATCACTGAAATGATTGAAGTTTCAGAGACATAAAACTTAATATGGCTTGAAGTTAGTTCCCTACACTTGTCATCCCCATCTCTCACTTTAGCACTAAAACCAAACTGAGGGATGTGTATTTCACATTATTCCATTCTCTCAGGACCACCACCAGGGCATTGTTTTCTCTTACGGAGCAAGAGATTTCAGAGCAACCATATTCAGCAACAGAATATGTTGTCTTATGACATTGTGAAAGCCATAAACTCAAGCACAGATTTCAACAGGCTCTGGCTGAAATCTTTGTAGTGCAGCCGTCCTTGCCAACCGTACAAGTGCTCATTCTGTAAAAATAATTTTCCTGACATTTGATATAATGATAGAGAGTAGTCTGTTTTAAACTATCATTAAACACAGATAATTATCTTCAAAATATATACTGTACTGAAGAATGCCTGTGAGCCAGCAACATAATTCAGATGCTGTGATCATACTGCAGTGAGTACACCTTAGTGGGAAATGCAGCTGTCCACACTGCAATGCCTGATAGACAAATAAATGTCAAAAAATTGATTTTACAGCTTTGATCCCAAGGTGAGCACCTATTTAAAATCAGGGTATTCATAAGTAAAAAAAGAGGCATAGTTAAAATAGCTGACAATGCAGTCACCTGATTATTTCATGAAAAAGGAAAATAATGTTAAAAAATCTGCAGCACCTAGTGACAAAAATTAATACCTCTTCAGAAAGCATTTAATTTGTCAATCTAGAAATTCACATAGTACCTCATTTGGATCCTTTGTTTGAGATAAAGTGACTTTGAAACAGTTTTTACTAAATCAGTATTTTTAATGAACACAAGTTACTGTGATACTGCCACATGACAAAATGACTACACTACATGGAATTTCCTTTGGGACATTTCTTTTACCCGTTGGACAGGTAGCATTTCTTCATATCTGCTGTATCCATATTGAGGTCAATAGAAAGGCACTCTAGACAAAGGGAGACAGGTTGTCTTGACATTGGATATAGTCAATGTGATGCTAGAAATAAAAGAGTATTAAATAATGAAGAGGAGAAAATTTAATATAAAGTATAAATTACATTCTTTTAGCCCTAATAGGTATTTATTATAAGCTACAATAGCTTCTACAACAAATGTAGGAAGATAAATATTACATAAATTAATCAACTGTGAATGCATGTATAAATGCGAAAAGTGCATTTTTGAAATACTATGGCAAGTGGTATTTCTAAGGGATACACTGGAGACACAGATGTACAATACTTAATCTATACTCCAACTACCCACAAGGAAAAGTTTTGACCCCCATTTCCTTCTCTTCACAGTGTGAAAAGGGAACCATTGATTTCTGCCAACTGACAAGCAGTCAAGCATACAAAAAAAGTAGCAGACCAACCCATACAGTAATTCCTGCTAATTCTCTCCCCAGGGTTTGTTCTGTAAGAGAAACATTGATTATAACATGTTTAGGTGGATTTTTCAAAATGATACCTTTCTAATAACCGTTTCCTTCCCAGAATATTTGGAATAAGATCTCACAAGCAAAAACGATATGAAATTTGGTCAAAAAAATCAAACCTATTTTGTTTTCCAGGAATGGTTTTACCCACTGATATTTTGTGAGGCTTTTGTTTGTTTGCTTCATATTATTTATGCTAAATCCATTCCATAAATTTGTTTAGTTTACGTATGTTGATAAGAGACTGATTAAGTGCAACCAAAACCTAATTTTTTTTTACCATTTAACAGCAACAGATCTCTTTTCCTCTCTCTTAAAAAAAAAAACACCAACAACAAACAAACAAACAAATAAAATAACAAAACACACCAAAAACTGGTTTGAGAAAGAGGTTAGGAAAAAACACAAGGGAAAAATGAGGTCTATGAAGCTGTAATCATTGTTTTGGAAGGAAATGGAAATGCTGAAGTCTCGACCTCATCTCTGTTGGTAAACATGATTACCACCACCCAAAGGGGTAAGAGGTCCTTTCTAAAACAAAGCTAAAGGAGTTCTGCCCTCTCATCATCTTTCTAGACTCCCTAGCATTAATCAGATTATGGATTGCACATTTGTAACTTCTGTTGCCCTCAATGTCAGTGTGCAGCAGACAAACTGACCTGGCCATCTCAGCAATCTCTCCCCCTCTGCTCTCCCTGTCACATGCCAGCAGTGATATTCCGCTCAGGTTAAGAATAGAAAATGTAGTCTCCACTGACTGGCTGCTGCTAGTGATTTGTTCATCCTTGGAAGCTCTGTAAAGAGAATGACTAAAGTAAACAAGTGAAATCATGTTAGTCCTTAAATGTGTTTTGTGGAAGAATCTAGATATCCATATTAATTAGCTTTATGTCTGTCTCTCAGAGATTGTTTTGGAATATACATTTTCATTAATGAGATTTTCCCCTGTCCCTCCCTGAAGAATTTGGAACCCTTCCCTCAGTTATAATAAGATAAATTTCCTGTATCAGTTCTGCAGGCAGTCTACAAAGATCTTTTTTTCCATTAGTTAAATTTCGGCCATTGCAAGAGTGAATTACATTGAGGGTTGGAGCTTTTTTTTTCTTGTTTGTTTGTGTTTTTTTTATGGTAAGGGTTTGGGTAGGAAGAGGGAGGAGAAAGGAGTAATTAATAATGAAAATATTATTTTATGAATATAATGTATCTAAAAAAAAGCTTCAGTTCTTCTCAAATCTTTCTTACTTTTTTATTTCTCCTCCTTCCCAGAGTGAAGCTGGGTTTGGGATTGTGTAAAAGCCCTTTCTCTAGATCCTGAACAATCACTATACTGATTTCTGACCTTCTCCCATGTGCAACTTTACATCTTTTTTAAATAAAAAGAAATAACTTGTCTAATTCTGGTCATTTTCATTGCTACCCTCCTTCACTGTACACAAAAAGAAAGCAAACAAGACACACAACTCTTTTCAAACATTAATGTTACTTATTTATTTATTTTAAGAGTGGTCTTTGTATCTCATCTAATTGTATTTTAGGTTTTTTTTCCCTTCTGAAAATATATATTTGGAGGATTTTTACCTCCAAATTAATAAAAATAAAACTATATCAAAAGTAATAATGTTCCAAATTTGCTCTAAAACCAGAATGCAAGACCAATCATTTTTCACTACATATCAGTGTATAATACAGATCTTTTAAAAAATTTAATAGTTAAAGACCACCAACAAACAACAATGAGCCCTTGAGACTTGCAGAAAGTGATACCAAGAGCTTGTTTTTCATCTTAAAAATACTGGTTCTTTAAACTTCAGTTGTATAAACTAGTAACCAAGCCATATATTTGTGACCATTGTTCTGTGACCAATGTCAAATGTTTTTAATTAACTAGTTGGGCAAGCTTAAGAAAACCTGCTGGGCAAGGAGGTGTGATGTCAAAGAGATCCCTTCCTTTGCCACTTCTATTAGGCAGAGTCAGAATTAGTAAAATCAATGGCAAAGGAAGAAGAAAACCAAACCCTTTCCTCTACAGCAGAGGTTAATCTGTTTATAGTGGAATTATGTGGTAATGTTAGAATGAACATTTAAAAAAAAATGCTTTACAAAGAACAGTCCAAGTAGTGATAAAATAAAACGTCAGCAATGTTCATAATCTCACACTAAAACATAATTTTCTTTTTAATCAATAGTTTAGTCAAATGAAAATCAGATAAAGCTGAGAAAAATGCAAAATCCCACTTGAAAGTCATGGAAGTTCTGCATTCAACACATATGACAAAGCTGAAGTACACTGACATCCTCTATACAGAAATACTGTGGCCTCTCCAAAAGAATGTGCTTCCCTCCACCAGTGATATCCTGTGTGAAGTTCAGAGATACCTTTGCTTTGGCATCTTGAAGATGAAGAAGCATAGGTACTCCTGGCCATTTGCACCCCTTTGCATGCTTATCAGTGTAAATTAAAGAGGGCATACATTAACAAACCAGAAAATAGGAGACAGTATTAGGTAGCATAACTTAACTTTGTCCTCCTACACTTGCTTCTATACTTGCTTGTCTTTTGTCATATAAGTTACACCTACTCGGACATTAAAAGCCTGTACAGAAGTTGCTGTAGGACGTTTTAAGCTGTACACTAGCCATCATTTTGCTTCCTTAGTAAAATATACTGGTTTCTAGGTTAAGGAGGAGTTTAGGTCAGTGTCATATGCTGAGCAAGGTTAGTCACTCTAACTTGTCTCCCCAGGCCACCTCTGGATTCGACTGCTGACCTCCCCAGGGATGTGGGTCAGCGGGTCAGCGTGGTGGGGGGGGGAACCATGCAGTAGGGGGTACCCAGGGCAAACCCTGAAGTGGGGGGTACCCAGGGCACACCCACCCTGCTTAACAACGTCCGCTCTATCAGCCAAGAGTACACATGGGCACACCAACAGTCCAGGCTAAACCTGTCCCTCTCCCCCTCTCCTGATGCTGGGCCTGAAACAAAAGAAAGAGCAAAGAAAAAAGAAGGAAAAGAGGAGGGGGAGTGGGAAAGGGAGAGCAAGCAAGCTCTGTTTTACTGCTCACTCATTCCTCTGCATTCAATCACTCCGACGCAGTAACTAGCTCAGCCCCAGGCTCCTCTTACATGCACAAAAGAAAAGCAATCCCATTCAGAAGGAGACTGTGAGTTATTGATCTCATGCTGAACGTTACGTTTGGTTCAGCAGCACTGTCAGCTCCCTCACGCGGAAAGCTTATGTTTCCCACCAACTCTGTTGAATGATACTCAGCTTTTTGAAAATGAAGTGTTGGGGGCTAGGGGTCAAGGGCAGACACATCTCAGCTTTCATCCTGGGACTTCAGGACATATTCTGGGTCATGATGAAGGGTAAGCCTGCTAGGCATTAATGGTACAAGTTCTGTGGATCTTGTTCACCAGAGGGGCAGGCGATTCATGGCTGTCTCACTTTCTAATTCAGACATTAGAAAATGAGCCATAAAGCCATCATTTGTTAATGTACATTAGATTTATTTTACCCATTCAAATTAATGAACAAAGTTTTTTGCTAACATACTTTATAGTTCATTTATTTAGCTTAATATCCTCATTTGCAGAAATATGCGTAGATTTGTTTTTAATCACTGAAAAGATTAAAGTCAAAACTTAAATTAAAAATTTGTTTCTTATAACCTGCTTCATTCTCAAAAGTACCTACAGCTTCCCTTTACATGTACTAATAATTATGCATAGCGCTACCCCTTGTGTAGACACCCTGTGGTCTTTTTAAATACTTGCCAGAAAACAATAGGGATTTTTTAGTTAGATATTGTTAGCATAATTCAAACCCAAAACATTCAATCCTAATGTCAGGTTGATATTAACCTCTCACTTAAAAACTTAAGAATTATAACATTTGGTTATTGTGTCTTTACAAGGGTTCCACATGCCAGAAGTCTAGTTGTGTCATGAGGATAATTTCTCATAAAATGCTCAGTAATGGCCGAAATGACTTTTTATTCTTTCACAGATATTCTTTTTAAGATGTCTTTTTTTTTTAGAGAAGAACTGAGTAGATAACAAAAAGAAGGAAGAGCTTAATGAACATAGACACTTCAGAGGAATAAAATTAATTCACAGAAAAACAAAAAAACAACCCCCAATTAAAGTAGGAGTGCGCATTTTACAGGAACCCAGAGCTGAGACACTTACGGAAACTCCTTTACAATCTTACTGTCTTTACTTAAAAAAAAAATCATTTTGTCTGGGTAATAAATACTGTAATCCTGTCATTCCACAATCATCTTCATATAGTCAGCCACGCTTTACTGAAACAAAACATCAGAAATTAGACATATGGCAATTCCACTCAAACTGAAAAATTGAAAGCAAAACTATATGCTGACTAATGTTTGCTATAGTTTTTTTATTCTTCTCAAAGCACCCTAAATAGTAACAATGTTTTAATCAGGTTAAAAAAAATCATTGAATATATTATGCTAAACAATTTAATTTTTGTGTTAATAACAAAGTATTCATTCTTGTCACAGAATACTACTGATTCACCATTCTCTGCATTTGACTGGCTCTGAATTATGCAAAGTTATTTTTGTTTATGACTGGATAACTAAAACTTTTCAAAGGGGAAAATTAATTTTAAAGTTCTTCCTGACTAAAATACTTGTAGTGTGAATAAGGACATGCATTATAAATACAAGCATTATGAAATATTATATGCAGACAAATAGGAAAAATACCCAACAAATCACCGAAGAGAGCAAATAAGATACCCTGATTTCACTAATGAAAATTATAAGGAAGATTTCTAATAATTGGCTTGATTTTTTTTCTCAGCTGGAGGTTTCTCTACTGTTTCCATCTGATGACTCTAAGATACAGAAACATAAACTGCTCATGGTTTGAAATGGACATGCATTCCATATAACAAATGTGAGCTCTCTCAGCTCTTAACCGTATCTACATTACATGAACGTAATTAGTTGAAGGTAATAATTCTAAATGAAAAACTAGGAAACTATTTTAGTGCTGCCTCTTTCTGAGAAGAGCAATTTGTTGTGTTTTCTTCAACCCCTTTTTTTCTAATCTTTGTTCAAATGAAGTTTTCTTGTTATCTGGGAGAAAAAAATCTCTTTTCTCTTCTTACTTGGACCCTCAAGCTCTGATGAGAACAGATAGGCATTAAAATAACATAACCCCTACATTTACATTCACTGCAAATGGATGTCCAAGGATTTTTACACATTTTATCTCCACTTCTATTTAAACACATCTTAAATACCACAAATATCTATTTTATTCTTTGACTGATTTCCTAAGAGGAAGATAGTTCAGGCGGAAGCAAAAAACAAATCCTATATTGCACTTTGATTCAGTACTCAGTATCCTACAATCATGCAGAACAAGAGACACAAGCCAGACAGATGAGTGCATTTGTAGTCTACTATATGGATCTGTTAACATGTCACTATATTAGTTTCAAAACTAGCTCTTCTTATATGAGAACTCCAGTAGCATTATGTTAACACTGGTAGCTGAAAAGAGTAGTATGGATAACACTATTCATTATGTGTTATGAATACAAGTTACAGTAAGAATTTTCTTGCTGATTTTTGGCCAGTGTGACAGAAAATTGAAAAGAAATATTAAATATAAAATTATCTGATTTATCTTCTCCTACTTCTATTCTTGTATCATAACTGTTCATATGATAATAATTTAGTTGCTGTGTCATGTTTCAGTGTACAGTTTTTCATACTTCTTTCATTTACAGCTGTGGTTCACACATGATTCAACGCATCTAGTATCTCGATCACACTGATTCTGGCCAACTGTTAAAGAATGCTTGAGGGAAGTTATACGGTCATTCATTATGTGCATTGTGTAAACATTTCTGGGGAAGCAGGGGTCAAATTCCTTCTAATCTCAGTACATAATCTAGGCTTTATTTTAGAAAAATATTAGTCAACAAGTGTTGGGAAGTCAGAGAAGATTTCTGAAGAAGATTGTCTAGGATGGTTCCTGAATTCCATAAGAAATCAATGAAACCAATGAAGTAGCAGCTACCTTCAGTTTCTGTATGTTCTATCAACATAAGGGAAATCAACAGAAAATGATGAGCTAATATCCCACCTACTACACCTAACATTTCCACATGACTCAGTGTTTCTTGTCTTCTGAGAATCACTGCCTGTCCATAAACTGTCTGATGAGGCGTGAGATTTCCAGCTAGAGCACAGACCCTTACAATACAGCTGAGAAACTATTGTCGATAAGATTGTACAGATGGAAGAGGTTCCTAAAATCAAACTTGTAACCCATATAAACAGGCAGAAACAAAAGATCAATCTGAAATGTAGTGTAGGCACAAAGTGAATCTAGATTGAGAAAGGGAAATTCTTGTCTTAAAAAAATCAAACAAAACAAAAATATTAAGATTAAAAACAAAGCATGCAAGCTCCAGTTTACACACTAAACAGTGAGGTAGAATCATTTTTTGGTAGTCAGGTTTTTTTTTTCTCACCCTGATGATTCTGAGACTTAACTCTGATCTGAAGAAAAAACCAGGAGGTTTGATTAGACCCTGTCTTTTCTCTTCATTAGAATTACATTTACATTTATGAAATGTGCCTCTTTTTCTTCTGCCCAATTCACGGTTATAGTTGCTTTTCTACAGTTTCTCACCGCTTTGCTCTGTATTTGAATTTTTCTTTGTATAAAGACAGTCTGTTTGAGTTGCTTGTCAGCTACTACCCCCTTTAACCTCAGACCATGACCTCTTGTTTTGTAGCTAGTTACTGTCTCTGCTGCTTGCTGGTATCAATTTGTTTCTGCTTTTTTCAGGATCAGTCATCTGGGCTCTTGATCTCTTACCATGCCCTCACTGGCAATCATCTTTCAGTACCCTGTGAAAGGAAGAAAACTCCAAACGTAAATGAAATGAAACTGTAGCAGGTAGCAAAAATGTAACGTCAATCCCCCCACCTCTTTAGAGATGATTTAAGAACAGATAATGCTTATTCACAGATTGTCAGCTAATATATGAGCAACAGATCACTGTGCGGTCAAAGGATGAAGTTCTTAAATTTCAAGACACAAATTTCAGCTGAGAGTAAGAGGTGTCAAATCAAACCCATCACCGCTGCATATCTGTTTGCTATAGAAATATGGCATAAGCAAGAAATGGAATTTTAAACCTAATTTGTCACTACAGTGAAACAGTCATAAATTCTCTTCTCCTTTCAAAGCAAACATGTGGGAAGGACAATAAAACTGTAAGGAAATGTTTTGAAAAAAGGACAGAATGCATTGAACTGCTCACTTTGTGGGATAAGGACCACAGTAAACTGATAGTAAACTATCTAGATGACCACATTTAAATAAAGAAGAAAAATAATTATTTTAAGATAAGGATTTTAGTGATATAGTTTTAATTATTTGAATAAAACTCCTGTAGCTGTTTCTTACGATTCATCGGTATGTTCCTAGTAAGAAGACAACGGAAAACTAAATCAGACATTTGTTTTCTTAATATTCTTGTCACAAGCTTAAATTACATTTACCCAATGAAGTAACAAGACTGACATTTTCTTTTATTTGTCCAAGCATTGCTAAGGAACAACATTTTAATATCGAGCAATAAGCAATAGTTTTTAAAGGAAAATAAAATAAATTTGTGAAAGAAAATAATTGCTTACTGAGATAGTTATAAAAAAAAATTAATTGAATGAATTGTTTACTATGAATCTTCGCTCAGTTCCAATAGCAGTCCTGCCTTGTCAGAATTCAGCAAGGGTAAGTTATGTAGACTAATAGGATTTGACATACTTCATTGAATTCCCAATCCTCCTACTTCTTCCTCAGTAATCAAGGTTACACTGGATCTTTCTAATCATTAGACAATACTCGTTCTCCAGTCAATGGAATGCTACCTGATATACTCCTTTATTATTATTGTTTTCGTCAGTATTTTTACTGTCACAGAAACAAGAACTGACACATATAAAAAATATTTGTGTCTCCATCATGCTACTGTCAGTAAAATGCACTCATACAGCTTAATGAGTACCACGTACTGTCTGTAGAGGAACAACAGTATAGTTCAATTACATAATAGCTTATTTTAAAATTATGTTTATGCTTTTAATAAGCTTTTTAGTATGACTCGGACAACTCTAGAAATCTAATAACAAGATTGACATACCCAGTTATGAGGAATTCTGTACTGGTAATCCTGGTTTCTGAGAACGTAACCTCACAGATCATATTACTACTGTCACTATAGAGCATTCTGATATAATAAACAGCAATTCCCATCCAGTTGTCCCTTCTTCCCTGTCTTCCATTCACATATATATCCTCATCTAATGGGCATAATTTATTAATCCATATATTGAAATTCCATGGAAATCCTGGAATCTATTCCTGGGTAGATTTATGGTGGCCATTTTGCCTGGGGGAAGGACACGATTTATGTGAATGGAGAGATGTGCTGCATCATTGGCAATCAAGGCAAGAGAGTGAGCCCTTAACCTTTTTAATTTATTAATATAGATGCAACAAAAGGCTCCAGTAAGGACACTCAGACAGAATCCCCTATTCAAGAATAAAATAAATTTTAGCTAAAAACTTTCTCTAATTTTATGTCATACTGAATAGGAGAGCTGAGAAATTGTGACTGAAACTTTTAAATTAATATACAAGGTCAGAAGTACTTAGGGAGCCACCTTTCATCTACTTCAGGTGTGAAGTTCCTATGTTTCCATATAAAAAAGAGGCCTGATTAGTAACCCTGGCCTAGATTTTAGCCATTGCATAAAATCTGCTTTCTGTAGTTCTCATGCCAAAACACTGAGAGTGACAGCATAGAAATGCATTTTTGGATAATGACATGTAAAAATATTTCTAAAATCTACATTAATTATTTCCAAAACTTCCTCTTTGTTCACAGATTTAATAAATGTATAGTATTAAAAGAAATCAAGAAAATTAGTCATGTCCCTCATGAGTTATATGCCATTCATTCAAATGGCTCGTCATCCTATCTCATGTGCTCCATTCAAGCAACTCTTTTAACTATTGTATGCTCTTCAGGTCAGTAGCTTTGAATCTTTTATAGATCTTTTCTTGAGCTTTTTGAGAGAAACACTTTTAGCGACCTCTGTTACTTCATTAGCCTCAGTGAGTTATCAAAAATATCTGCCACCAACTTTTCTATTTCCCCAAACATGTCACAGAACAATTTATTTGAGCCTGGTGCTTTATCATCCTTTAACCATTCTAATTTTGCAAACGCTTTATATGATCTGGGACTCATAAAACTCTTGTTGTATTTCACTTTCACAGCAAATTTATTCCAGACTTTAGGTTATGGCCTACAGCTGCACTCATAAATATCAAGGCGAAGAATTCATTCATGCTAAATTACCTTCCAGAGATGTGCAGAGTTATTCATACCACTCAGAAGAAAACCAAAATTCATATTTCTGCCAGGTTCCACAAAAATAGAATATATAAGCTCACCAGTTCAAGCTTCTTTGCCAATATGTTTTGAAAACATGGAAAACAGTCAAACTCCATACAGATCTGCTGCAAACACGTTCAAACAGCTTCGCTAATGATTGTCAAACTTTAAAACTTTATATAGATACAGAAATTTTAAATGAAGTCTAAATAAAAGCACTAAAAAATAAACTCAAGAATTGTGGGAAAGTTAAAGCAAGAAACATTGATGTCCTCATTGTGAGTATTTGTTCTTCATCCTCAGTTTCCAGTATTTCAGAAAAAAATACTTTATTCTCTTCAATGGAAAATTCCATAGCAAACACAACCAGTCACAGAAATCTGTGGGTGTTCAAACATGTTTTGTAACCATAAAAGCCTTCATTAGGTTGATTCATTTCAAGTAAAAGTGAAGACATCTTCATCAGTTATCATGTGCCAGTTTTGTTTTTTCTCCCCATATACGCTTCATAACAGTTTAACCTGAAGAAGCAACTATGAATTTATCACCTCCAACTCAATAAGCTGGAAAAATTTCTTCTTCTGTCTTCTATCTTTCCAGATAAACAGTGCTTCTAGATAAATATGAAACACCATAATTTGTGATAAGTTCAAAAGTTACAAGTAAAATATATATTTTTAAAAAGAAAATCTAATGGCTTTCAGAAATGTAATTCCGATCATTTAAATACATACTTAGAACATACTTGACAAAACTATGATGAGAAACCAATGAAAATGTCTGAAATAAAATTGAAAAATAAAAATTTTCAACTTAGTTTTCATGCAAGCTCTATGTTGTGAATGAGCAAAAAATAAAAACAAGTCCCAAAATGCAAAGTACATAATAGAAAAAAAAAAAGTGAAAAAAAAGGGCTTTTGACAGAAAAAAACCCAGTAACGTAGGGGGAAGCCTTCATTGCACAAGCGTTAGTGTCAACAAGAAAACCAACATATCTATGTTCATTGTAAATTTGCCTCTAGTAACTAATAACAACTTACCCCTGCAAATTGAATGCATTGCTTAATAACATTTGTAATTAATTCTGTGTGATGATGGACAATGTCTATATACCATTAGTCTTTTGAAATTATTAAAACATCTACAAGGAGCAGAAGAATCTGGGGACTAATTCATATAAGAATGGTTCCCAACTTAAAATTAAAACATCAAACATCACAGCAAGTGTTTGGGATATAATCACTGTGTTTATACACTAAAGAATGCATTGGAAAGGATAAGGTTATACATAACATTAAATAACAGACCCTTAGCTTGTCATTATTATTTAGGAATCATGTCGTACAAACAATTTTAAATCTAGTACTGTAATTTGCCAAGTCTGAAGGTGAGGGTAAACTTGCTCAGCAGTATAACGTGCTTATCCCATGCTGTTCCAGTGCACAGTTCCTTGTTTCATTCCCTTCACTCACAGACCATGAGCAGCAGTACCAATAAAACTCTGAATGTGTATGCCAGTTGAAGGTTTTTATTGCTATTTCTGCTCTTTTTTTCCTGTGAGAACAAGGAAGAAGTGGGTGTGGGGCCAGGAATCTTGTTTCTTACCAAAGATCTCTGCTTCTGAGGTGACTCAGGGGTTACAGTGCATTTAGGGAACTTACCTTGGTTTGTGTCTGCTTCTCTAACATGAAGTCACATAATTTTTAACAAGCAATTCTGTTGTAATATCCCCAATACTATGATCCCTATTCTTTCATGATCCTTAAGCTATCAGGGCTTCCCAGGAATATCTGCCTCCATACCAAATACGTACAGCAAGTCCTTCTATCTGCTGAGGTTCTGCTACCTGACCCTGCTCTAATTCTCCCATGCCTGAGATCCCTTCAGGTAAAATGGCATGCCTTTCCCCAAATCCATTTTCTTCCTCTGTTTGCATGTACAGAGCAAAGTATGAATTTAAATTTCTTAATTTTACACGTTTTTAGAGAAATTTCCTGCACAGGACATGAAATAGATTATATATGGCTATATGAGATTCAAAGCTACAATACTTTCACAGAGGAGACCTCACCATCAAGTAAAAAAAAACCTGAAGACAAAGTGTGTCTTAAAACTTAGAGAGGAGTGACATTTAGTGAGCAATAAATAAATTCCCTTCAGCAACTATGCAACAAATTTTTGTGCTGAAGGTAAATATCTGCACTCTTTCAAACAAACCAAACAAAGAACAACAACAAAAATTAAAACTGCTTTTTGGTAGAGTTTTGTTTTATTTTGTTTTCCAGATACTGCTATTATTTTTATTTCCTGTTTATTCAGAAATAATTGTTCTTTCTCTATTCCCTGCAGTAAATTAGGAATTAAAATCTCTCTAGCAAGTGCTAGACCCAGGATCATCTCTTAACCCTCCCAACCATATCTCACCACTCCCAAGATAGTGTTTGAGATGCTAGATGATTAAATACTGGATGGAGTAGGAATAAATCTTGGCTTAATTGGCACAAATGCTGTCTATTTAGCCGTTCTGAAATTAAAAAAAAAAAAAAAAAGGTAATATTACCCAAAAGTAAAATCGATGTTTGGGGAAACCAAGGAAAATATTTTTTTATTTCTTTTCTTTATTTAGTTCTATGCTTAAGTGGCTGAAGCTCATGGCATGACATCTGTTTGGCAGGTATTCAGATAAAGTCACATGGTTTACTAGGTGAGTGGCTAAAAAGTTATTTAATACAGTGTGCATCCAGCTAAAGCAATAGCCTTATACTTCACTTAGGAATTCCTACTGTTGCCCTTGAAGCCATTTAGAAAAGAATTGAACAACATCTGAGCCCCAAGATGTTGATGGAAAGGTGAAGAAAGAACATTATTTTTTCAGAACCTTTACTTGGGTAAATAAGAAAATAAATTAAAAAAAACAGGAATCTTTCATTTGGTCTTTAAAACTTCTGTACATTCATATATACATGAGCAGAGATATGATTCCCCAAAGTCTGCAGAACTGTTCAGTTCAGGTTAAATTCCCCTCACCTAACTCAGTAAACTTTCAGTAATATTTTGTCTTCTAGCGTACATAATCCTGGTGCACAATGAGAAAACGAAAATAAACATTTAGTAATCAAAATTTCAATAGCTTGCTTTGTGTATCACAGTTCACAGAACATCCCAGTACAAATTGTCAGGGAACCAAAATACATCACCAGTGAAGAGGACACTGTTTCCAATCTCATTTCTATCAACAACTATTCAAGAAAAACTCTAGTAATGTAAAAGTATATCACGAAGATTTCAATAGCACAAAGGCTACCCATCTGTCCTGGGTTAAGCTGGGACAGAGTTAACTTTCTTCATAATAGCTAGCAAGAGGCTGTGTTGTGGATTTGTGCTCAAAAGAAAGCTGATAAAAACTGATGTTTACACGGCTGCCAAGGCCTTTCAGTTTCTCTGGCTGTCTGCAAACAGGAGAAGCTGGGAGGGAGCACAGCCCCAGTTACCAGCCCAGGATTTGATCTTNTAGGGGGGCAGTATCTCTGTGTATCACTCATTTGTATGTTTATATATAGTATTATTTTCAATATTATTGTGGTTTAGTTATTAAATTGCCCTTATCTCAACCCACGAGTCCTTTTTTCCCTTTACCCCTTTAATTCTCTCCCCTATCCTCAGGTGTATGGGGGAGGGAATTTCATGGGTGGGTGTGTGGTTTGGTCCCCAGCCAAGGGCAAACCCATCACACCATCTCAAAGTAACAACTTCAGAAGCATCTAGTCATGACAGTCGCTGATGATCTTTACACTCATTTAGATACACGGATGGAGCCGTGTGGGTTATTGGTCATGTTGCAGGCTCATACCAGCACTGCTGCTGTTAAGGCACAATTTCCTGCTGGCTACCCCTAGAGACTAGACACAGTGTATTAAGTTAATTTCTAGTAGGACTCTGTAGGGAAAATATGCAGACAGATAATATAAAATTTTCAATTTAAAAAAATAGACTTTTTTTTTTTCCTTCTGGCCAGGACAACAAAAGAGACTGAATTATTAAAAAATAATAACTAAGACACCATATTTCTTTTTTTTCACAGCCACAAATAATAACTCATCTTCAAATATTTGTCATATCTGATTAGGCTGAAAGTGTCTTCTGAAATAAGTAACAGCTGTTTGATCTAACAGTACAGTATCATCCACTTTTTGGCTGTAACATTGCTTACACTAGAAGATGAAAAGGTCTGACAAGCCATGACTACCTACCCAATACAATAAGCAGTCATTGGAACAGAGTACTGTGCAAAGGATATGTAAAACCCAAAACATAAGATTTCCATCAAACACATGCTAAAGAGTAACTCTCTGAAAAACACCTACTGTACAAATATCAGAAAATACGTGTTGCTTATTAATGATTTAAATACAAAGGTGTCACTGTTCCCTTGTATTTTATTGACTACTGAATTGGGAAGAGGGGGGGAATAAACAGTGTATGGCAACATTTCGTCTGAGGATCAGTCCCTATATAGGGAAAAAAATAAAGTGATAGAAATAGAAACATTCATGATAATTAAGGACTATTGACATTGTAACAGTTTTGTTAAGGTTTTTTAAAAATGTCTATATCAATGCAGAATTTTAAAAAAGAAAAAAAAATTGAAGGGGAGGAGTTAAACATACTGCTAGACTGAGCAAAATCTGTGTTTCTAGGTTTGTGATTTTTACAGTTGCTTGAAATCTGCAAAATTCAACTTATTTAATTCGTTTTTGCTTCTCCCAGAAAGACAAAATTTAAAATAAACGCCCTAAAAATATTTATGTAATGGAAATTCTTAAATATTTAGTGATAAATTTATGTAACAGAACAAGATGTTTCAGACTGTATATAATCCAAGTTTTTCTTCTAAAAAGAAAATTCTCAGACCAAAAAACATTTTAATTTTTACTTTTCAAAATTTGTCAAATACTTAAGAAAGTTAAATCTTTCCTTAATGTATTTCTAATATGATAAAATATTATTTGGAATAATAACAAATATAATAATAGTCATCATCATCATAATCATCATCATCTCAACTATGATTGTTGATATCGTTGTTGTCAAGTCTTAATTGGTCACAAAACAATGCAAATTCTATCAGTCATATAAGATGTCTTGATAAAGTTGCTTGGTAAGGGATTGGTGTTCTAACTGGAAATTAAAAAATCACAAAACACTAACAATTGTTGTGGCATTATTTATTTATTCTTGATGCTTACCGATTTTTACAAGTCTTACTAAAGCCTTCCCTTTTCAAAATTCAC